>JASDQU010013226.1:34904-62789 GCA_032191745.1 Picea mariana
CTCTGATACCAAGATAAAATATACGAGCAAAACAACATGGTGAGGTTACGCTCACTTCTGTATTATTCAATGAAGATGGATTACATCTTTATATAGGAAAAGACTCAACCGAGTCGGTTACATGCAAACCAAAGACAACTAGACTCTTAACTAAGAACTGACTCTTAACATGCCTACAACCAACTCTCACAACTGAAGCTTATAACTGGTGTTTACAACTGGCGGTTTCTCCATTATTTCCAAGTTGTCACTCATATCCACTCATACGTATCTTACAGATTTCTGAAATCAGTAATGTATTTGTTAAAGTGAGTAGTCTAAACGTTCTGATTTTTTTGAGTTTTTACTCAGATAATTTTTTAGTGAAATTAGGCCAAAAATATTTGGAACTTTATTTGAGTGTCACAAATTAGGCCATATAAAAAGTTAGAATTGGGTGTCACAATGATGGTAATTTTCGAACTTCAATCATGATATAACTATAATGGCCAAGTTTATGACTTGAAAAAATAATTTTTTTCCCTAAAATGGGCCATGATTTTTTTTTTTTTTACTCCATTCCTTTATTACGACACTTATTGACAATGAGCACAATTAATCACCTTTTAATCTAAAATTCTAATTTGATGGCTAACAATTGAAGATGTTGACATATTCTTATTAGTCCTCCCAAATCAATGAATGTGATTTCCTCTTCATAACTTCCTTGTATTTTTGAATGCTACCTTTTACCATTTACCTAATGATATTAAGAAATTACTGTAGCACTATATAATTGCCACGTTTAAATGATTAAACTTTGGATTTAGCACGCTGATTCTGCTAGCTGTAGACGCTCATTTTCTGATTGTGGGTTTCACTTTTTGGCTATGTGTTTCATTTTCTGTCTGCGCCTTTCGGTGCTCATCAATTTATATGTGCTTGATTAACCAACCGTAGGGAATGTCCATCCTCAGCGTCACCGCTCTATACCCGCATTTCCTATAGCCGTCTTCGTGCAGCGCCATGGAAAAAAAGTTGAACAAATGTGAGACCACCTCCGCAGGGAAATTGGCGGTTCTCTTTTGGTTTTTCGCATTCATGGCAGTCGGTTCTGCTGGGGTAAGACCGTCGATCATGGCCTTCGGAGCGGATCAGTTCGATCAAGAAGGAGAGAAGGGGAGGAAACGCGTGCAAAGCTTCCTCAATTGGTTTTGCATCTCTGATTGTTGGGCCCACATAATGGTATTCACTGTTATTGTGTATATACAAAGCAATCTCAGCTGGAGCTTCGGCTTTGGCCTTTGTATTGCTTTCATGCTCACCTCCACCATCTTCTTCCTTCTCGGTCGCCACACTTACAGCCATGAAGTTTTGCGGGGAATTTTTTCTCCTAAAATGGGTCTAGATTTTTTTTTTTAAAATAGCTAACCTCATTATTTTATTACGTCAATGAGCACAATTAATCACCTTTTAATCTAAAATTCTAATTTGATGGCTAACAATTGAAGATGCTGACATATTCTTAGTGGTCCTCCCAAATTAATGAATGTGATTTCCTCTTCATAACTTCCTTGTATTTTTGAATGCATCCGTTAACCTATTTACTTTTTAACATTTACCTAATCATATTAAGAAATTACTGTAGCTCTATATAATTAACATATATAAATGATTAAACTTTGGATTTAGCACGCTAACTATAGACGCTCATTTTCTAATTGTGGGTTTCACTTTCTGGGTATGCGTTTCATTTTCTGTACGCGCCTTTCGGCGTTAATCATCTTATATGTGCTTGATTAACCAACCGCAAGGAATGTCCATCCTGACCGTCACCGCTCTATACCCGCATTTCCTACAGCCGTCTTCGTGCAGCTCCATGGAAAAAAAGTTGAACAAATGTGAGACCGCCTCCGCAGGGCAGTTGGCGGTTCTCTTTTGGTTTTTCGCATTCATGGCAGTCGGTTCCGCTGGGATAAGACCGTCGGTCATGGCCTTCGGAGCGGATCAGTTCGATCAAGAAGGAGAGAAGGGGGAGAGACGCGTGCAGAGCTTCTTCAATTGGTTTTACTTCTCCGACTGTTGAGCCCACATAATGGCATTCACTGTTATCGTGTATATACAAAGCAATCTCAGCTGGATCTTCGGCTTTGGCCTCTGTACTGCTTTCATGCTCATCTCCACCGTCTTCTTCCTTCTCGGTCGCCACACTTACAGCCATGAAGTTCCGCAGGGAAGCGTTCTCATGGGCTTCGCACAGGCGATCGTGGCCTCGATAAGAAAGCGCAATTTATCGCTGCCCACTGTTTCTTCACAGCTTTACCATCGCAAGCAAGCCGGTTTTAAACCAGGCATTACAGACCAGTTCAGGTAGATGAACACTAATTGTTTGCTTAACTTTGACGCCTTATTATTCCAGATCATTGTTGATTTTGACGACCGTGAGTACTGATTTTTTCAGTTGGGCAGCCATAATTGCCCAAGGCGACATCGAACCCGACGGCTCCTCGCTGGTGAGCANCCAGGCGCATGACAAGAGATAATAAGGGGATCACCACGTTTCAGAGAATGGGGATCGGATTCGCCATTTCTGCTCTATCGATGTCACTTGCGGGTTTAGTCGAAGTGAAGAGACGGAACACTGCCCGAAGTCACGGTCTTCTGGACGAGCCCTCGGCCGTCGTTCCCATCTCTGCGTTGTGGCTTGTTCCCCAGTTTTTCATTACCAGTCTGGGAGAAGCGTTTTATGCGATCGGTCAAGTGGAGTTTTTTTACGATCAATTCCCGCCCACGATGCGCAGCACTGCCGTAGCGGTTTCTTCATGCATGTCTGGCTTGGGACATTATTTGAGCGCCGTGACCATCACCGTTATCCACAATACGACCGGCCGCGATGGGAGACCGGACTGGCTCCACGACAATCTGAACCGAGGTCATTTCGAGTATTTCTACTGGCTTTTGTCGGGGCTGGAGGCACTCAACTTGATATATTTTATAATTTTCGCCCGCTGGTTTTGAGTAATGATTAACTAAAAATATCACCAATCCAGCGTGGCACTGAGTAATCACCAATCCAGCATTACTATTCTTGTATTGCTCACTGGTAGGAATAAGCCTCATGTTCTCATCAAAATGACAGGTGAGGGTATTTGATCTTTTCAGAAGTGTGATCTTGTTCCTGACCTGAACAAGTTGTCACCACAATAGAATTCTGGTTTCAAATTATGTTTCTTTTTATGGGTTTGTTTATAAGAATATTATTTTTTTTATTGATTGATGTGACGGTAGTTATCATCCGTAAAAGGAAAATATCATTTTTTATATACAAGGCAAGTCGAGATGTAGGAAATAGAGAACAGCCTAGAGTAAGAGGCGGAGGCCAAAATTCTAGATGAGTAGTTTTTATTATGCTTTGTTTGGGGATAGTGCTCCAATTTTTACAATACTTTTAACATTATTGAAATGTAGCGTTTATTATGCTTCTTTGTTTGGGGATAGTGTTCCAATTTTTACCATAATCTTAACATTATTGAAATATTCCTTTTGTTTGTGTGAATTAATAATAAAGCAGAAGGTTTCTAAAACCATGTACATGTTTAAAGTCCAAATCCCTTTATTTTTAAGGGGAATACAATTATACGTTAGATAATATAGGACGATGGTTTAGTTATGGCCAATATTTTTCAGATTGTAGTGGTAATCTGAAATCATCATACCATCTCACATTGCAATTTGTTCTCTTCTATATTTCTATTATACTTACAACTACAAGACATCTATTGTTGATTACCATAAAAAATACTCATATTGTTCGTATTATCTTTGTATCAATTGATGTAAAGAAGTTTGAAAACGTTGCCAGCCAAGAGGTGGTAAAGGAGAATTGGCCCAACCATAGTTTATAATCAAATTTGCCACTTTTGGTTACTATGGAATTTATTATATAGTTTAATTTTTTTTTGGGTGGTATGCCTCCCTAGCTCACCATCTCTTGTATTCCTCTTAGTTTCTCTATTTGTTCAAGTCCAACTTTATGTTTATGAATTTTTTTATTTTTACCTAATATTGTTAATTTCCTTTCTTGATGACTCCTACTAATTTTTCAAGTTCTAAGTTTTACAACAATAAGCTTAAATCATCATGAAATTGTGAATATCTTAGAGATTCTAGAAGCCAAATTTCCTTTTCTTCCTAACTATTATTTTGATATTTTAGATTCATTTGAATTGATGAGAATTTGCATGTCTGGTTATCTTTCTCATATAGTAAATTAATTAATTAATGAAAATTTGTATGAAATTGCTTAGGAGTCTCATTTAAAGTGTGTTCTTGTATCTTGTGTATCAGATTGGAAGATACTTTCATATTATTGCATATACCAAGATCGAAGACATAGTTGAGGTTGTAGTGAGACATTACTCGAGAGAAAAAATAATGGTGCAAGTGCTCAATTAGGTGAATTAGGTGATATTACATCATTCTACTTTGAATCTAATGGCCTTATTCATAGGATTGAAGTTTGTTTTACTTTTGGAAATTTTAGGATTTCTCTTATTTTCTTTTTGGAACTTTCGACATGGTGTTATAATCTTATTCAGAGATTTGTTCACTGGTATGAACATGGATTTGAATGTTTAGTAGAATTTGACACATTCTAAAAATTAGGAGATCCACTTTAGTTTGTTTTCATTAAGCATCTAAAACAATGGCATGGTTTTGAGGTAACATACCTTTCTAGTGACTAAATCAACACCATTTATATTTTATGAAGTATTTTGGGCTATCGGTTTGCTTGATATAGTTGAATCTATATGCATAGTTTTGATTTCTACTTGGAAGTTATCATTATGAGATATCATTTTATTTTCATAGGGCAATGTAACAATGTTACTAAGAGTCAATCCAATGCATATTCTTCCTTGAAACCTTTGCATAGTGTTTCTCCTACAAGAAACAAATGAGATCAAACTCTTGGTTCCTCCTAAATAATTTATTATAGTTAATTAGAGCTTCCTAAATCCATATCCATAGGGACTACTCTTAAGAAGGAATATTTTGTTACATCTCAATTTTTACTATCAACTTCAACCACAATAGCCACACATAAAAGAAAACTCACAAAATCCTCATCTTCCACCAAGTCATCACAACAAGTATCTACTTCAAATTCCACAACAAAGAAAACCACAAATCCTAAAATTTTTGGAGATAATAAAACACCACAACGTGAGTCTTCATTTCCCAAAATGCCATGGGTTTCAACTATTGGACCATGCCCAAATGGGAAAATAATCAATGGATTCGTGTAGAGTTATAATAGAGATGATTTTACTATCATTTTTGTCTACCGTGGCATATTCATGTCTCATATAGAGTTTGTACAATGTTGAAGTCGTAAAACCTTTTCACATCTTGAAAGACATATAATTGTTAATGCATATCCATCTGTAAATCATGGTGCATCAACCATTGAATGAAAGAAAAAGGTTATAAAAATAAAATATTGGATTTATGTGAAAAAAATTAAATTCAGGGATGATCTCTTTGCCACATAACTTAGAATTTGTTTTTCAAAGTAAGTGACTAGAGATCTGATTTGGAAGCACATATACTTTACATAAAGAGTAGAATTTGTATTGTTAAACACGACAATACCAATATTAGAACTTGCATGGTGATACTTACATGTTTTTTTATTTTCCATTGCTCTTTACAAAGGAGTTGATTTTAAATTTTATAGAGCAATTGTAACAAAATGACAATAATTTCCCAAAATAATTCTATGTCAGGCATTTTTATTGATGTAAATTTCCTTTAAATCATACCTCAGAATACCTTGAAGAATTGTGCACGACACTAGTATTTTTCATTGAATGTTATCTATTATCATATTCCATGGATATCCACTTCAAAAATGTTATTTTGTTTCAATTGTATCCACTTCAAAAATGTTATTTTTTTTCAATTGGCTAATTCAAATGGAAGAGACTAAGCTACTCACTTGTTATATTTTTTTTTTATTAAAAATATTTTGATATTAATTAATTGTTAAATAATTAAATGCGTTTTAATATTTAGTTAATTAGAATTTTGTTAATTAGTCGAGTGAATATATGGTTTTGATTCATTATTTTAAAATATAAAAATAAAATATAGATATCCTATTCACATTAAAAATAAATCTTTATAAAAAATTACGTTTCGAAACCATAAATTCCTGAACTCAATTTATGTTAATGAAATTAAATGAAGTTTATATATATATATATATATATATATATATATATATATATATATATATATATATTCTCATGAAAAATGACCGAGTATGATTTAAATGTTTAAGGGAAAAAGAAGTAAGTATGAAAGGCCTTATATAGATAACATCATTCAAAAATATAAAACTAAAATTGTTCCACGTATTGGCACTTATATGGAATTTTTATGCTAATGTGATTATATATATACATATTCTCATGAAAAATGATTGAGTATCGTGAAAAATCACCGAATATGATTTAATTGTTTGAGTAAGGGAAAAAGAACTAAGTATGAAAGGCCTTATATAGATAAGATTATTAAAAATATAAATAGAAAATTGTTACAATTTTCTATTTATTGGCACTTATATGGAGTTATATGGAGTGATGGATGATATTACTCATTAAATATAATTGCAATTAATTCAATAATAATTATTAAGATGTAATATTGGTTTTGTTTGATGTAAAAAAATTTTGGGGTATTGGAGGCAGTAAAAAAATGTGAGTACTAACATGGTAGGAGGAGGATCGGTGCGTAAAAAGAGGATTGTAGAGGGAGGACATTCTCAAACTGATCCACTAAGAATTGGAACATTCATTCTGAGTCATATTTTTTTGGCACACTTACTTATATTGAGAGGGGAGGTGAATCAGTATAAGACAATTTTTATTTTTCTTTACTATATTGAACTTATTAATTAATTACTTTATTAACCATAGGAAATCAATGAGAACATATACAAACATACATTGCACAATACACAAAGATTCAACGTGGATACACAAATGGGCGAAAACCACAATTTTTTTTTATTGAAATATATTCACAGGCAATAACTTGCTACAAACATCAATCTATTACAATATTTACAGGCACCAATCTGAAAGAGACACCAATCCCTTTACCTGAGCACCAAATCAACAAGACCTGTAGGCACCAACCTACAACTACAATATTTGCAGGCACCAACCTATTGGAGACACCAGTCTCCTTAACTTAGCACCAACTAAGAAAGGTGTAAGAACCAACCTACTAGAGACACCAATATCCTCAACTTATCTATTTGGATTCAATTCTTCTTAAACTATCAACAACACAAAATCATCACTTCACTTCAAGACTTCACCTACATAAATATGTTGTTTAAACAACTTCTCTGTGGTTTTTGTAATTACGATTAAATTCTCCGCATGTTCACAATCAGTGAGACTCTAGATCTTCCTTGTTTGACCTCACACATCCTAGCCACCCTTGGGTGTTTACATCTCTCTCTCTCTCTCTCTTTCATATTCTCAGACCCGAGAACCTTATATATTTTATTCCACTTCTGCCACACTTCCTCAAAATGATCAGGGCATCATTATTTATATAGGTCATTGTGAACAATGTTTATAGATCAGATTAGTCCTAGGTCGAGAAGAAAAAATTTGGCTAGATACACAAGCTTGTAAACCCAAGGATTATTTCCTATACCATGAATCGTTTTGATAAAGTTAGCTTCGATTTCCTTAACTCTTCTTTAAATTGGGCTACAAAATCCTTAGAAATTGGTCTCAATTTTCTTCCATCGCACGCAATTTGTTCACTAGTCACAACATAGAACCTTAACACTCAAGAGTCTTTAGATGCATTCATGATCACTTCATTACCATCGATATGCTCACTGGACACTAGAACACACAACACAACCTCAATGCTCAACAATCGTCGGATCATCCTCAACATCAATATCGATCATCAATCTACATTATCGTCCTTACCAAGATGTTAACCATGCCATTGAAAATCGAGTGGTAACCTCTAAAACCACATAAATATAACCAGATGTCGAGGTTTTGGTTACATCAGACCACTGGGGCATCAAGCCACTAGGCTACTAGCATTATTCCTTCGAGCACACACTTCCATGAGAGTCTGATTTGATATCAACTGCTGATCTTCCAATGAATAATCAAAATTACCCAAAGCATCGAGTTTCGTCACCTACACTCTGTTTCCTGATCACTGGGTCATCGAGACCACTAGGTCACCATCCCATCAGACCCGAAGACTTCAACACTGCAATGCTCCTCCAATCTTTCGATATTTGATATGTGATACACTAAATGGACGACTAAGACTACCAGGTCACTGGTCCACCGAAATCTCGATTCCTTTCAAGGGCGTTCTCATACTCCGATCCAGTATATTGAGCCACTGGGCAATAGGATCACCGGGTCACTAGCTCATCAGGCCCCTGTGACTTTAACACTATTCTTTTACCCATTCACTCTAGTTACTTGATATCATATATTCAATATATTGATTCTTCAATATTAGTCATTGATATCCGATGATCAATGAGCAGGGCTCCCTGGAGCTTCTCATCGTCATTAGCAACCAGACTCAACGGACTATTGGCCCCACTTGGAGTCTTTTTCATCACGCATGCGCTTCGTTCTAGCATACACTGCCCACTGAGGCACAGGTCCATTGTGGCACAAATCCACTAGGCCCTCTACGATATTGGCCCATTAGTCCCCTGGGCTATTGGCCCACCAAAGTCTTAAGCAATTATTCTAGTCTAGCATCAAATATTTGTTATACCTGATATTATATGTGCCCACCATCGAACCACTAAAGCACCAGGTCGTCGGGCCCCCAGAAACTTTAACATTGCACTTTCAAATTTCACTCTCACTTGATCATCCGATATCCGATATAGAGGAGCCTACAACTTAAAAGATAACATGTCACACAGGGTTTCATAACTTGCTCGTTCTTATTCAAACTATCTAATAACACATTTTCATTTTCAGATATTGTTTCTCTCATTCTTCAAGTTGTGATTCCTCTTCTTCATGAAACCAAAAATTGATAAGGAACCATACATCCACGTCTCATTCTCTTCATACATCTATGATTGTTATAGGGTATAGATGGAATCCTCATTGGCCCATTCTTCTTTCTAGTTTGTGCACATAGAATATCATGATAGTAGCACGACATTTACACAAATCATAGGTATAAATTTTGTACATAATTCCTACACCTTGAAAGCCCTCTACTTCCTCTATTTGGTCTGATTCACAATATGGAATCTTCCTCTATCAATGTGGTCTGATTCTCTTTATCCTTAGTAGTCTCCCCCTTATTTGACATCAATGACAACATTTTTTCCAACAAACTCCCCCTTTTTCTTTGATGACAACCCTTATTCAATTTTTATACTACCCTTGTCTGCAGCTTCTCCTACATTGTCATAAATCTCCCCCTTTGACATCAATGATAAAGGGATTTTCTCTCCCTTACTCTTTACTTTTTACTCTTTGCTCTCCATATTTGCAACAAACAACCTTATTTTTTCTGCAACTCCCCCTAAACTTGTGCTTCTCTTCAAGTACTTTTGTTGTTGGATGACATAGTTAACACCCATGTTTGATTTTTCTCAATCTAGTTCAACTCTTCCTCCATATCATTAACCCAATGTTGATCATCACTAACCTCTTCAAAAAATTTAGGCTCTATTTTGGATAACAAAGAGAGATTTGCCTGTTCAGAAGTGCTTGCCAATTTTGACCTAGTTTGTGTTTTGACATATTATCACCAAGAATTAAGTTTTCTAGATTGTTCTTCTGCAAAAACGTTGATGGGGTTTGTTTATTTTTGCATTTTGTTTCCTCTTCCTCTTATTTATTTTCTTATTCTTCTTCTTCTTCACTACACTCCTTTTCTTTTGTTTGCAACTTGTTATTATGATGTCTTGCTTCATCTATTTTGAAATTTATACTTTCAAAATTGTAATACCTATAGGCTTTGCTTCTTCATGAATAACCATGAAAATTCCTTCATCTTCTTTAGAGTCAAAATTTCCTAGATCTTCATCATCTCTTTTGATATAACACTTTACTCCATATATTCTGAAATGTTTGACAGATGTTGGTCTTCCTTTCTATAATTCATAGGGTGTCTTGTCACTGTTAAATCTGATTTACACTTTATTTATAATGTAAACTATAGTGTAAATTACTTCTATCCAAAAACCATTTGATATCACTGCTTCATTCAACATTGTCCTAGAAATCTCTTGTACATGTGTATTTTTTCTTTCGACCACTCCATTTTTTTGAGGAGTTCTTGTAGCTAAATAATGTCTTGGTATTCCATGAGTTTCAAAGGATTCTTCAAATTCATTGGATGTAAACTCACCTCCATTATCTGATCCTAAAAATTTGATTTTTAGGTCAATCTGGTTTTCAACTAAAGCTTTGAAGGATTTAAAATTTTTAAATTCCTCAGATCTTTATTTATGAGAAAGGAAACCCAAATCATTCTAGTATAATAATCACTAAGTAACATAAAAACAATTTTCTCCTTGAAAACTTTGTGTTATTGTTGGTCCACAAAGATTTGTATGCACAAGTTCAAATGGCTTGGATGTTGTATATTCCTCTGTCTTAAAGCTTACCCTTGATTGTTTTCCATGCTGACATAGAATATAAATAATGTTTGACGGGTTTGTGATCTTTGGCATATTTCTTACTTCTTGATTGGTGCTTATTTTTACCAAGTTGTCAAAATTCATATGGCCCATTCTTTTATTCCATAGCAAACTTTCATATGTCTTCCACATTGTTATCACTCCAAGAGTATTTCCCTGAATGTAAAGGGAATGAGCTTGGTAACCTAAACTATTTTGTTGGATGAAAGAATCTGCAGGGTGGATCAATCTATGAACTGTTAAGACTCACTTAGCCTAAGACTATGATAAACACATTCCAACAAGCAAATTCCTCTCTAAACAGATCAGATGAATTAAAACAAATATTGAATATAGAACATTATTGTATCAATAGACTCAATACACTTAAAACCATATACAAATGGCAATTTACAACAGTAAAATATATGCGGGATATAAATCCACTAATGCAATGAAAGAATGACATCTATTAGTCATCAAATGAATTATAGACACAATTAACCTTGCAATTCATCCACATATACATAAAAGAAATGAAAGGTAATGGAAGTCTGATCAAAATTCTAGAGGAGAAATTTTTTATTTGGATATATACTCAGCAAGATCTTAGTATGGTTTTATTACAATTGATAAAGGTGAACCCTCCTCCTCCAAGACCCCCCCATTTAAAAGGATAAATAGCCATTACATATTCGTTGGAGATCCCCAAAATTTGGATCTCAAAAATACTTGAATAAACAAATCTATTATGTTTACAAAATAATAGGACTAAGATCCTATATCTAAGGGATAAGAATCCCTATCAAACTCTAAGTATTCTACTTCCATCTAGGATTTCCTTGAGGAAGAATAAGTCTTCTTGAATTTTCCTCAATAGTTGGGTCGTGAGTCATCACCTTCGGAGCTGAAAAGGAAGTCAAATTTTACCAAACTTCCTTTGCATTAAAGAGAGACTAGTTTGTAGCACAGAGTAAAGGCAAAAGAATGCTAGTGCTACCAACTTCATGTCGGAGACTGAATTCAAACTAATGTAAAAAAATTATTTAAGAAACTATCTTTGAAGATGGAAAGGCTGCTTCAAGATAAGCATGCCACCTTTTACTCTTCAATATTCTTGAAGATTTGAAACTGAGTTTGGGCTGCCTCAATTTGTTGAAATGATAAGTCTTTGACTTCTCGCCACATGCTGAAAGAAACTTCACCAAATGCTAAGTTGTCATTTGCCACCTTCATTGCAAGTTGTCCAAAAGAATATGGGATCTTCCCTTTTTCATGATGATATGCTACTAGAAAATCCCAGGGTGATCTTCTATTTCCAACTTCCCTGAAGATGTTTGGTTTGTCGCTTCATATGCTTCCAAAAAATATGGAATGATTTTTGATTGCCATTTTCTTTAATTCATCGAACTTGAAGGGTGGATTTGTTGTTTCCTTCGAATCAGATATTGATTTGGCTAACTCGGGGTAGCTTGAAAACAACGAGAAACCCCAATCATTTAAGATTTCTCCTTGTGCACTGAGTAGTTTCATTCTGATAATGGGGGTGCATTGCCTCCAGTTGTCAAAATGTATTCTAGGCATTTTATCTGTGACTTTACTATCATGCCAATTCACATATGTCCATCAAGAGCTCCCTAGATCCAATTTATTTCTTGTGAATTTCCATTCCTTCCTTTGACTATTCTCTTGGCATCAACGTAGCATCTCAGACTTTATAATTTTCACTGAAACCTTGTCACTTGTCGCACATATATTCACTGAAACCTTGTCACTTGTCAATGGATTCTTTGTCCAAAGGAAAATATTTCCAAAACTTGGCTAGGCATGCCATTTGTTGTAGAATGTATCATGGGCTTCTAGTCTTTTCTACTTTTAATGATTTACCAGAACTTCAGTATATTCAAAACACTTCTTTTCTGAGGAAGACATTGTTCTACTACTTGCATTGCATTGTTTAAAACCTAAACTCAGATTGTCATTAGATAATGGACACGAATAATATCAGTCACGGTCTATAGAGAGTTTTTTATGAACAATTTCATCCATAAAAAATATCGCAATATGACAACAATCGATCGTTATATGATGATGATCTAACATCCGATTAGAGACAAGAAAAGGAGAACAAAAACCCATCACCAAATGGACCAATCAAATTGCTGACAAAACCAAGTTCTCAGCATCTAAGTGCAATGGCAATGGCGCACCAATTTCTGAGAATTTCAATCTCAGAGAGGATTTCACATTCGATCCCTTCCAATCACTTTTCAACACCACCAGATGTTCTGAATTCGTTCCTATTTAATATCTGCAACCACCACAAATAATGTAATAAAAATTGCATAACCCCGCAAAATGCCATCAAAGACATCTTCGTCATTTTTTGAAGGATTGAAAGGTTCAGAGGATGTTGACAACAACACACAAGAGCACACTGAGGACAGTGAAAACGATGAAACATCTATAGATGACCAAGAAGGAATCTGTTCTCTTTAGGAATTTGGTTTGCAACTCTGTATTTATTGAAAATATTGTGAATCAAAAAATTTATTGCGCCATTTCCCCAAGTTTTTGATAGCTCCTCGGCGACCATACCAATGAGATTTTCTTCCTACACTTCCAACACCTTATTGAATCATGGAAGCTATATTTTCATTCAATCTTATTTCCCTTCGACACCTGCAATCGATCGGGCACCTGGATTTTGTCTAGGTTTTATTATATTTTTTATTTTACTTATGAATCAAATCCCACATGCACCGAGAAATCTGAGCATTACATGCTTATATATTTCATTGCTTTGTAGTATAATAGATGAGTTGTGTGGAAAAGGAAGGGTTTGGTGCTTGCATTTGGCTTTGGTTACTTATGTGTTGGTGCTAACTCGTGATTATATGTGGAGGTGCTAGCTCAGGGACTAAGATCTTGGAGTTTGGCCTTCAAGCCCAAAAATTTTGATAAAAAATAATGAAGACCTGTAATAGGTCCAACAGCCTAAATTTAACCCTATTTTCTCTTGGTGTTGACAACTTAAATTGGCCCTTATGTCAATAAAATTTTTATTCAAAATTTTAAATAAAAACTTGGTCCAAAAAATCATGCCATTGATATAAAAATTAAAATTGGCTTTTCCTTGTATTTTCCCAAAGAACTTTGAAATACCAAACATCATTTCCAAAACCAAATGACATTTTTATTCAAAATTGTAAATAAAAACTTGGTCCAAAAAATCATGCCATTGATATAAAAATTAAAATTGGCTTTTCTTTGTATTTTCCCAAAGAACTTTGAAATACCAAACATCATTTCCAAAACCAAATGACAAGGATCACATGAATACTAGGAAAAAATGAAAATCATGCCATTGATATAAAAATTAAAATTGGCTTTTCCTTGTATTTTCCCAAAGAACTTTGAAATACCAAACATCATTTCCAAAACCAAAGGACAAGGATCACATGAATACTAGGAAAAAATGATCAATGATTTTATTTTATTCAAAATTGTAAATAAAAACTTGGTCCAAAAAATCATGCCATTGATATAAAAATTAAAATTGGCTTTTCCTTGTATTTTCCCAAAGAACTTTGAAATACCAAACATCATTTCCAAAACCAAAGGACAAAACCAAAGGACAAGGATCACATGAATACTAGGAAAAAATGATCAATGAGAACTTTATCAAGGCTCAATGGAAGATTTGAGGATTATAACAATGGGAAAAAGACCAAAGGAATATGAAAATTTAGCGTGAAATGATGAAGGCACTTAAAAATTTAAAAGGAAATTTTGAGCGCTAACATCTGGCTCCAACTGGGATGGATACCTCTGTGCGAGGCTCCAGGAACCTAACAGTTTTAGTGGCCTTTCCATTGGTCTATGGATTCAACAGTCAACCATTCTCTATAAAATTTCAAAACCTGCCACTTATTCAAGCAAACTGACTACTACATCTGCTGCTGAAAAACTTGAAGGAAAACAAATGATCGAGAAGCGAGATTTATTTCCTATTCTACCCTACTTCTAACCTGTTCTGCAACTTGGTCAAGTTAAGAAAAACTTCCATAACAATCATTCAAGTAGTTTTAAAACTTAAAATATTCCGTCCATACCACTGATCAATATATGATGTCTGAAATGTAAGAAAAATGATAAAAACTCATTCAGGAAACAAGACTCACCCAGAAGCGATGATGATTTAAAGAAATCTGAAATTTTCACATACTCTGAACAATATGATTCCATCAAGGCTACAACCGGATCCTTGAAACCAAGATCAGGAACATATTGATCGATGAATGCATCATCCATGAATGCCTCTCTCCTTGCAAACAGATGAATTTCTAGTTCTCTTGTGATCAAAACTTGATCATCAATAACAACAACTCTCTCTTGAAAATCATGATCATGAGATGATGATAAAATAGGGTTTAAATCACATTGATCATTATCATCTAGAAACATGAAATTACCTATGCAATAGTTAGTTACCTCATGATCAAAATGGTTTGAAAAATGATTATCAACTTTCCATGCATACCTGTCCATAGAAACATATGTAAACACTGGAGAATATGATTCCGAATTTGACATATACTCACACTCTTGTTGTTGTTCAAGATCTACTTCATACTCAGTGTCTTCTTGCTCAAAATATGAAACATACTAACAGTTTCCTTGCTCCTGTGCATGCAGATCTTCAAAGTAAACCAGATCTTGAACTCGCTTAGAAGCACAAATGTTCTTCTCAATTTCTTGGGCATCTTCAAATAAACATGCTAAGGATGAATACTTTATTTCTAACAAGAGAAGGACAAGCTCTGAATGTTGCACCATAACATAGTATACCATGGCAATGATCTCAGTAGGCTAGAACTCCAAGGGAATGCTATCATAAATGTTATAAAATATTATGTTGAATATAGACAAATCTTCTTCCTCCTCTCTTCTCAAGGCATAAAAATCAGTGAGGTATAAATTAAAATATTTTTTTCTCACCCCAATGTTTTGAAAAATCATTAGAAAAATTGATCCAAGAGCCAATGGAATCAACTCTCAAACTCTTAAACCATACTGCAACAACTATGAACAAAGTTTTTGAGAACAACCTCATAATAACATCATCATCAATAATCTCGAATTGATCAACAAAATTTTCAAAGGACCCCAAATGCCTCTCAGCTGTAACATGGTCCTCTCCAAAAAACTAGGGAAGATACTCAAGGAAATCAAGAGGATAAGGATAAAGAAGGTATGGCATCCTTAAAGGCTTGAACATCTTCATTCTGGTTTTAGTTTGAAATATAGTGGGATAATCATGAGAATAAAAAAGATGATGACAAGGCTCGACAATAATGGGAAAAGGTGATGAAATCTAATTAGGTTTTGAATCAGTTTCGATCTCTGTAAGGTTACATGGTTGATCAAAGTCAAGAGGTATTTGAATACAAAGATCATCTTTATGAACATGATGAGGTGAATATACTGAATCAACATCTACAATACAAGTAGTATGTAGATCTTCTTTTTCTAAAGATGGATATATAAAATAAGATTGAAGATCATCCAAATATACAAAACACAAGATGATCCTTTTAACACGTGAAGGGAAAAGTAAAAATGAGTTGATAAAGAACAACACAATCTCATGAAGAAGGCTCATAAACTGATACTTGGATTTTCCCTTATGCCCTTTCATCTTTCTGTCAACTAGATCCTCCCCAGTGGAGTCTTTAATCATGGAGTCACCAGGAACATTGTTACAGTCAATTTCTGGTTCCTCCCTTTGTCTACCATCAAAAGTAGGATTTTTGTCGTTCTCCCAGGGAAAATAGATCACTTATGTTCCCTGGAAACGACGCCATTTTGTTATCACTCCAAGAGTCTTTCCCTGACTATAAAGGGAACGAACTTGGTAACTTAAAATATTTGGTTGGATGAAATAATTTGCAGGGTGGATCAATCTATGCACTGTTAAGCCTCACTTAGCCTAAGACTATCATGAACACATTCCAACAAGAAAATTCCTCTCTAAATAGATCGAATTAAAATAAATATGGAACATAGAACATTACTGTATCAACAAACTCGGTACACGTAAAAGCATATACAAATGGTCATTTACAGCAATAAACTATATGTGGGATCTAAATCCACTAATGCAATGAAATAATGGTATCTCTCAGTCATCAAATAAAATGTAGACACAATTCATCCACATATACAAAAAAGAAATGAAAGGTAATAGAAATCTATCAAAATTCTAGAAGAGAAATTATGCATTTGGATATATACTCAACAAGATCTTAGTACAATTAGCTTACAATTGACAAAGGTAAACCCTCCTCCTTCAAGACCCCCCATTTCAAGGCTAAATATCCATTACATATTTGTTGGAGATCCCCAAAAGTGGGATCTCAAAACTACTTGGCAAAACAAATCTAATCTATTTACAAAATAATAGGACTGAGATCCTATATCTAAGGGATACGAATCCCTATCAAAGTCTGAGTCTTCTACTTCCATATAGGCTTTCCTTGATGAAGCATATGTCTTCTCAAATTGTCCTCAATAGCTGGGTCATGAGTCATCACCTTTGGAGTTGAAAAGGAAGTCAAATTTGACCAAACATCCTCTACGTTAAAAACAATCTAGTTTATAGGGCAGAGTAAAGGCAAATGACTGCTAGCGCTACCAACTTCCTGTAGAAGACTGACTTAAAAATAATGTATCCAAATTATTTGAGAAACTTTATTGGAGGCTGGAAAGGCCGCTTCGGGCTAAGCATGCCACCTGTCTTTTACTCTTCAATATTCTTGAAGATTTGAAACTGAGTTCGGGATACCTCAATTTGTTAAGCTGATAAATATTTGACTACTCGCCACATGCTGAAAGAAACTTCACCAACTGGTAAGCTGTCATATTCCACCTTCATTGCAAGTTGTCCAAAAGAATCTAGGATATTCCCTGCTTCATGATGCTATGCTATCTGGAAATCCCAGGTTGATATTATATTACCAAGTGCCCTGAAGATGCTTGGTTTGTTGCTTCGTATGCTTCCACAAAATCCGGAATGATTTTTGACTGCCATTTTCTTTAATTCATCGAACTGGAAAGGTGGATTTGTTGTTGCCTTCCAATCAGAGATTGATTTCTCTAACTCGGGCAGCCTGAAAACAACGAGAAACCCTAAGAATTTACGATTCTCCTTCTGCGTTGAGTAGTTTCATTTTGATAATGTGGGTGCTCTGCCTCCAGTTGTCAAAATGTTTGCCATGCATTTTATCTATAACCTTACTATCATGCCAAGGCACATATGCACATCAAGAGCTTCCTGGATCCAATTTATTTCTTGTGAATTTCCAGTCTTTCCTTTGACTATTCTCGTGGCATCAACGTAGCATCTCAGATTTTATAATTTTCACCGAAAACTTGTCACTTGTCGGCACATCTTCTCATTTTCTGAACGCTGCAATGGATTCTTTGTCCAAAGGAAAAGATTTCCAAAACTTGGCTAGGCATGCCATCTATTGTAGAATGTATCACGGGATTCTAGTCTTTTCTACTTTTAATGATTTTCCATAACTTCAATCTATTCAAACCGTTGCTTTTGTGAGGAAGGCACTATTTTAGTACTTGTGTTGCACTGTTTAAAACCTGAACTCAGATTGTCATTAGATGACGGACAAGAATAATACCAGTCAGGGTCTATAGAGAGGTTTTTCTGAACAATATCATCCATAACAAATATCGCAATATGACACAAATCGATCGTTGGATGATGATGGTCTAGCATATGGTCAGAGACAAGAATATCAGAACAAAAACCCATTACCAAATGGACCAATCGAATTGCTGACAGAACAAAGTTCTTAGCATCTAAGTGCAATGAAAATGGCGCACCAATTTCTGAGACTTTCCATCCGAGCAAGGCTTTAAAATTCTATCCCTTCCAATCATTGATCAATGCCACCAGCGGTTCTGAATCCATTACTATTCAATCTCTGCAACCACCGAAAATAACATAATAAAAATTGCATAACCCCGCAGAATGCCATCAAAGACATCTTCGTCGTTTTTTGAAGGATTGAAAGTCTGAGAGAACGTTGACATCAACACACAAGAGCACGTTGAGGGCAGTGACAATGATAAAAAATCTGCAGATGACCAAGAAGGGATACATGCTCTTCAGGTATTTGGTTTGCATCTTTGTATTTATTGAAATACTATGAATCAAAAAATTGATTGTGTCATTTCCCCACGTTTTTTACAGCTCCTCGGTGACCATACCAATGAGATTTGCTTCCTCCACTTCCCACACTTGACTAAATATTGGCGGCTAGAATTTCATGCAATCTTATTTTCCTTCGACACCTGCAATCGAGCACCTGGCTTTTGTCTAGGTCTTATTATATTTTTTATTTTACTTATGAATAAAATCCCACATGCACCAAGAAATCTGAGAATTCCATGCTTATATATGTCAACGCTTTGTAACATAATCAATGAGTTGTGTTGAAAAGGAATGGCTTGGTTCTCGCACTTGGCCTTTGTGACTTATGTGTTGGTGCTAACCCATGATTTTATGTGTGACTTATGTGTTCGTGCTAACCCATGATTATAGGTGCAGGTGCTAGCTCGGGGACTAAGAGGTTGGAGTTTTTCCTTCGAGCCCCAAAATTTTGATAAAAAATAATGAAGACCTATAATAGGTCCGAGAGCCTAAATTTCACCCCATTGGCTCTTGGTGTTGACAACTTAAATTGACCATTAGGCCAATAAATTTTTTGTTCAAAATTATAAATAAAAACATGGTCCAATAAATCATGCCATTAAATAATGAAGACCTATAATAGGTCCGAGAGCCTAAATTTCACCTGATTGGCTCTTGGTGTTGACAACTTAAATTGACCAACAAAAAATTATAAATAAAAACATGGTCCAATAAATCATGCCATTAAATAATGAAGACCTATAATAGGTCCGAGAGCCTAAATTTCACCTGATTGGCTCTTGGTGTTGACAACTTAAATTGACCATTAGGCCAATAAATTTTTTGTTCAAAATTATAAATAAAAACATGGTCCAATAAATCATGCCATTGATATAAAAGTTAAAATTGGCTTTTCCTTGTATTTTCCCAAAGAACTTTGAAAGACCAAACATCACTTCCAAAACCAAAGGACAAGGATCACAGGAAAACTGAGAAAAAACAATCAAAACTTGGTCCAATAAATCATTTCATTGATATAAAAGTTAAAATTGGGTTTTTCCTTGTATTTTCCCAAAGAACTTTGAAAGACCAAACATCCTTTCCAAAACTAAAGGACAAGGATCATGGGAATATTGGGAAAAAATAATCAATGGGAACTTTGTCAAGGCTCAATGGAATATTTGAGGATTATAACAATGGGCAAAAGACCAAAGGAATATGAAAATTTAGCATGAAATGATGAAGGCGCTTAAAAATTTAAAAGAACATTTTGAGCGCTATCACACATGAAACATTTTTCTCCATTAATCTCATCAAGAATATACACATTGTTTGGGGTTCTGATTTCTCTTGCAACTACTCTTCCTTAATTTTCCTTTATGATATTACATTCTTGGGATTTAAAAGTGAGAATGTTTCCTTTATCACACATCTTCCTAACATTGAGAAGATTGTGCTTCAATTACTCAACACACAAAACCTTGTCTACCTTAGCCTTTCCATTGTCAATACTAAGAGTTCATTTTCCAACTATCTTTGAGGTTCCATTGTCCGCAAAGTTAACATCTTCTTCATTCTTATTCAAGGTGATAAAATTTGTTTTATCCCCTATCATGTGAATTGAACACCCAGTGTCAATGTACCACTTATCTCCATTATTTTGTGCACTTAGTACAACTTGTATGAACAAGGATTTTTCTTTCTTTTGTTCCCTTTGTTCCATATTTATTTTCATGGATTTTGGGTTTTCTTCTTTCTTTCTATTTCTGAAAATAATTCTACGGAACTTTCCTATATGTCCATAATTGTTACAGTTATAACATATAATGTTATAATTTAGTAAAGGGGAAATGAGTTCTAATTTATCCTTGAGAATACATAAGAATCTATGTTGTTGTTCCTCATATAAATCCCTTTTGAATTTATTGTACAATCTATAGCTTAATGGCCAAAACCATTCCATGAATAACAATTGTGAGAAAACATATTTTGGTACCTAATTGTATGATTCCATCTTGATGGAAAAGTATTCTCGATTATGTCTTTGTGAGGAATATTTTTCTCCTATGGAATGTTTTGTTCTTCCCTCTTATTGTCTTCAACCTTGATAGGATTTTTGAGCACACAAGAATAAATCTTGGTCTTTCCTTCACTCCACTGTTCTGAGGAGGTTGATTCCTCTTTAGCATTTTCCATCTTCTCATTGTAGTCAAGACCAGTCTTGTCAAATGGTGATATTGGATAGTTTAAGATTTCATCCATAGTTGTAGAGGTCTTTTCAAGTTTCATGTTGGTATTTGATTTTTCCAAATACTTTCTTAGACAAACTATTTTAGATTCTAGATTGTTTCAGGCACCTTCCTTTTATTTTAATTGAGCTCTCAAAGATTCTTCAATTTTTTTTCCCTCTTCTACTTGAATTTTTAGGATGATGACAATTTTTTTAGTTTCATCAGAGATTTATTTTGTACAAAGTATTTGTTCTCTTTACTTCTTCAACTGCTCCTTTCGTATCCATTTAGTTTTCCCGGGTCTCTCTACTTCATTTAGAGAACATATGAGCTCTCTTTCAAGATCCACTTCTACATCAATTTCATGATTGTCTTCTTTTTTTAAATCTATGTTTCTATTTTCTAGGACATTGGCCTGTGTTTCTAGGGCCATGAAGATAATCTCCTATGCTTCACTGTCATTATCATCATAAGAGTTGTTTTCATCATTGGTATATATATATATATATATATATATTATTATTTTGTCAATATAACCTTTTCATCTTTTCATTCTTTCCTTTCTTGTACTTTTTGAAGCTGGAATCTTCTTCTTCATTGCTATTTTTATCTTTTTCATAAACACATTTAATAGAAAAGAGTCCTACTTCTCTACAATTAAAACATTTAAAGGGAATATTACCTTTGTATTTTCCTAATCCTTTCTTGAGTTATTTGACAAAGTTCGCTTCTTCTACATTTGATTCACTATCTAAGCTATCACTTGTTTTGTATTCTTTTGTCTTTCTTTTCTTTAATGCCTTGAAGTTTTCTTCCTTCCTTGATGGTTTTTATCTATTATCCATTCCTATCCTCATTTCCTATTCAACAAGGATTCCATGTAACTCATCCATTGTTAGATTGTCCAGGCCCTTTATTTCTTCAATGATAGATATCCTGGGATCAAATCTTGAGGAAAGTGACCTAAGCACTTTTTGCATAATGATGGTTTCTTTAACATCTTCACCCAATCCTCTGATAGTGTTGACAATATTTTCCACAAAAATAAAATAGTATGTGATACTCTCTTCTTCATTCATATTAAGGTTCTCAAATTGTCCTCTATGGGTTTGTGATTTTTCCTTTTTTACCTTGTCATCTCCTTTATATATATTCTATAATTTTATAAACATATCTTTTGTTGAAACACAATGCATGACTTTGAAAAATTCATAATCTTCCAAACCACAAATAATTGCATCCATGCCTTTAGCATTATGGCCACTAAGCCTCTTTCTAGATTCATCTACAAGTGGAGTTGTTGGAGCTATGTAACCATCCTTAACTGGACTCCAAATGTTGAACCCAAGAGACATAAAATAAGTTATCATTCTTGTGCTCTAGAAGGAATAATTTAATCCATCAAATAATGGAGCTCTATTTGTAGAAAAACCTTCATGTCTATCCATGTGGGCTGCAGGGATTTACCTTCTAGTGGTTTGATCATTCTTGTAGCAACCTGCTCTAATACCAATTGTTTCAACAATCAAATATACTGAGCGGGGGGGGAAGGGGGGCGGGCATGAATCTGTATAGTACTTTTTTAACTTTTATTTACTCTACTAAACTTATCAATTCATTACTTTACTAACAATAAAAAATCAATAAGAAACACATACGGGCATACAATGCACAACACACAAAGATTTCACATGGAAACCAAAATGGGAGAAAACCATGGAAATTTTTTATTGAAATATATTCACTGGAAACAACCTACTACATACACTAATTTGTTACAATATTTACAGAAACCAACATGAAAGAGACACCAATCCTTTCACCTGAGCACCAACTCAAGAACACATGTAGGCACCAACCTGCTAGAGACACCAATCTCCATAAATGAGAAACAAATGAAAAAGATGTAGGAACCAAACTATTGGAGACACCAATCTCCTCAACTTGTTTTTCTATATTCAATTCTTCTTAGAATATCAACAATAAAAAATCATCACTTCACTTCAAGCCTTTACCTACATAAATTTGTTGTTCCATCAATTTCTCTATGGTTGTTTTAATTACCATAAAATTATTCACATGTTCACAATCAAAGAGACTCCATATATTCCTTGTTTTACCTCTCTCCTCCTAGCCATGCTTCGATATTTACATCTCTGTCTCTTTCATATTCTCACACATGAGAACCTTAGATTTTTTCTTCCACATCCACTACAATTCCTCAAAATGATCAGGGCATCATTATTTATATAATTCACTATGAGTATTTTTTATGTATTATTTCAACCCTAAGCTGAGAAGAAATAATTTGGATCCATAGAAAATATTGTGAACCCAAGGATTATTCCTTATACCAAGAATAATTCTCAAAAAGTCGGCTCCAAATTCATTAGCTCATCTCTAAATTGGGCTGCAAATGTTTTTAGAAACTGGTCACAATTTCCTTCCATCACATGTGATTTGTTCATTGGTCACAACATAGACACTTAATTCTTAGCAACCATCATATGCATCCAATATTACTTCTTTATTTTTTATCTGTTCAATGGCCACTAGAACATAAACACAACCTCAATTCTCAATAACCATCAGATCATCCTTAGAGTCAATATCAACTGTCAATCTGTAGTCTCATCCTTACCAAAATTTTAACCAAGCCACCTAGCACTGAGGTAACCTCCTCAACCACATAACTATAATCAAATGTCTTGGTGTCGGTTACATCGAACCACTAGGAAACTGGGCCACTGGGATACTAACCTTCTCCCTTCAAGCACATACTTCCATGCATGTCTAATTTGATATTAGTCATTGACATTCCAATGAACAGTAACGATTTTCCCAAGAATCAAGTTTCTTCACCTAGATTATGTGTCCCGACCACTGGGTCATTGATACCACCAGGTCATCATCCCACCGGGCACCTGGGACTTCAACACTCAATGATCCTCTGATATTTTGATATCCCATATGCGATATACTAACCAGACCACTAGGGATACCGAGTCACTGACCCACCAGTCCCCCAATTCCTTTCAAGGGTGCACTCATACTCTGATTTGGTATACCAAGCCACTAGGTACCGGGATCACCGGGTCACCATCCCATCAGGCCCTCGGGACTTTAACACTCTGCTTTATCCCATTCAATCAGGTTAAATGATATCTGATATCTGATATATCGATTCTTCAATATTAACCATTGATCTCTAATGATCAATGGTTAGGGATCCATAGAGATTCTCATCATCAATGACCATCAGACTCACCATACCACTGGCCCCACCTAGGGACTTATTCATCGCATGTTCACTGTGGTCTGGTATACACCTCCCATTGGGACACTGGTTCACTGGGGCATCGGTCCCTCTAGGATATCATCCAACCAATCCCACAGGCTATCATCCATTTGTGGTATCAATCAATTACTTCAGTCCAACATTGGATATCCAGTATACCCGATATTTTGTGTCCCCACCACCGGGGCATCAGAGCATCAGGCCCCCAGAAACTTTAACACTACACTTTCAACTTTCACTTCGATCCAATTATTCGATATCCAATATAGTGGACCCCATAACTTAAAAGATAGCACATTGCACAGAGTTCCATACCTTATCGATTCTTTTTCCAACTATGTAATAACACCTTTTCATTACAAATCCTTTGAACATGATTTTTCTCATTAATGTGGGACATTGTCATTACCAGATATGCGGTTCCATTGTGCCTTTAGATCCCTTTTCTCTCATTTTTGAAGTTGTGATTTCTCTTCTTCATGAAACCAAAAATCGACAAGGAACCATACAACCACATATCATTCTCTTCGTACATCCATGGTTGTTACAGGGTATAGATGGAATCCTCATTATATCATTATTCTTTCCAGTTTTCATACACATAATTTCATCAAAGAACATGGACATTTACACAACTCAGAGGTATAAATTATGTCCATAGTTGTTACAACTTGAAAACCCTCTACTTCCTCTATCTGGTTTGATTCATAATATGGAAACTAACTCTATCTATGTGGTTCAGTTCCCTCCAACATTAGTATTCTCCATCTAATTTGACATCAATGACAACAATTTTTCCAACATATCCAATGTCCAATGAACTTCATGGGAGGCATGTACAAGAAGGCCCATTATTTACCCCACAATAATAGGTGAGAAATCAAATCCTGGAGGAATTTATGGTGTGGAATATGTTAAGAGTCCTACCCTAACCTCTCTACTTCAGACTACCTTAGAGTTAGTCAATTGATAAGGTGAGTTAGTCCTCTTTCAATAAGATGCATTAGTTATTTATTGTAAAAGGGTCCCCTTTATTAAATAATACCTACTAGGTAGTCGGTACTCATTAGACATGGGATCACAAGTAGTTAGGGTATTTCTATTGACAATATATTTCAAGAGCTATGAGGCTATAGGATGTTTTGTCGAGTATTTTTGTATTCATAGCTTTTCTCAATGGAAAGTCACCTCACCTCAAGAGGCAAGTGAACATTGGTTTATTTCTTTTGATTATCATAATAAAAGCATATATTTTGCATATTTAATCTTATGGGTCTCTTGTATATGGTTGTATGCATTTATAATCTATGTATAGCTAGTTTTTGTTTCAATTATGAGGGCCAAGGAAGTCTACAATAGCTATATAATATCTTTCCTTAGCTAACATGCCTTTGGATTTAGTATATTGTTTTCTATGATAGAGACGTGTTCCGATGTCGACATATAACACAAGGATTTTTCATTCAATGGGTAAACTTGCAATCAAGGAAGATTACATGTAGAAAATATAAATCATGTATCATGTTTGGACACCCTTGTAACCTCTATTGGTATCCATTAAAGTAGTAACACATTAGATAACACTTGTATATGGTATTGTATTCCATATAACCTAGGCTATATTGGAATAATTTTAGGAAGAACTAAATATATCCTTACATAAATCTTCAATCATCCTATTGCTATAGTAAACCAAGAGGAAAACTTGGGGATATCATTCTTAGGTACCAAGGAATTAGGAAATATGGGTTAGTGTAATGCTTATCCTCACTAGTTAGTGTCATGAAATATTTGATCGAGTACTAATGTTGGAAACCTTTTGGTATATCAAATAGAAATAGTACTTAACACTCTGTTGTCCTTAATACCTTGCAATATATAACCAATATAGTTGGCTAGTGAAATTCCTACATATTCTCGTGTATAGGGAATATGGGAATTATATCAGTACAATAATACTTGTTGAACCCCTATTTTTCCATCATCGAGACACATTTTCTCTAACTTATGCTCCACTTTTATTCCTAAACCTAGCCCTGATACCATTCCTTTTTGTGATTATGAGACTAAAATTCCGTTTGGAAAGTATTATAAGGTATGGCTATTCATTTTGTCATTTTTCCTAATTTTTTGATAAATTTTTAGGATTTTTTAAACAAGTTTTGCTAATGAAGAATGTAGTGGTATTCCTATACCATAGTTGTTCCTGTACCGGCATTTTAGGGTTCAAACACATGTTCATGCCCAAATGAAGATTGACCACTTAGATATTCAAGAGTGAAGTGCCAACATGGATCATGACTTGTTAATTGATGCCCAGACCATTCTTTGTCAACGTGGAGTTTCATATTAGCACATGGACAAAGGTTTTAGTGAGTAGGCTATTCTTGGGTTCAATATTTATGATACTTGGTTTCTATTCGTATGTATCTAATGTCATACGGATATAAATGATATCATATCTAGTCGATCTTCTTAATTAGTTTGTAATACTTGTTTGGGAAAGAATCGAAGTCAATTCAATTTCTTGTTTGCAAAACTATTTTTGTATTCATGTTCCTCGAGAATAGAAGAGGTTGACTCCATCTGTAGGTTAGGAATTTTCTATAAAATCATGTTTTCTCTGTAAATCAGAGTTAAGATCCATATTTCGTACTCTTAAATCAAGGAATAGAAAATGGTTGGTATT
The DNA here is from genome assembly GCA_032191745.1 of Picea mariana. NCBI lineage: Eukaryota > Viridiplantae > Streptophyta > Pinopsida > Pinales > Pinaceae > Picea > Picea mariana. The sequence goes on from JASDQU010013226.1 coordinate 62,040, forward strand.
GCTTGGTGTCAGCTCAGATGTATATGATATCAGTGGTTTAAAGTTGTAAGCACACTCTATTTCAATAAAATTTGTATTTTTGGTTTATGGTGTTGTTCTATTTTTGAGTGAGTGAATCTCCATAGCTCGTTATGAGGGTTTGCAAGGGACCACCAATCCTAGGGACGTTGAGCTAAGTTATTTTATAAGTTAGTTTGGTTTCTTATAATTTGTTTTTTTGTTGCAAATGTTTGAAGATTAATTTACAGGTTGTGTGTGTGTTTATAGTATCTTACTTTGTGTGAATGAGTGCTAATTCATAAAATTTAATTTTTTTCTGGGGAAAGAAACCCCCTTCATTGAATTCTACACAATGGATTTCATATCATATCTAGGGTTCGACTCCTTGTCAACATTACTATTTTTTTTCAAGAGAATGAATTTGAATATGTGAGTTGTTTGGATTATATCTGTTGTTAAGCTTCTTATGATAAATGTGAATAGTTATGGGTTGTGTTAGATTTTTCAATCAATCAAAATAATAGTCAATGGTTTATATACAAATGGGAAAGTTTGAAACTGTGTTGCAAAGATACATTTGAAAAGGTAACAGTTATTGTAAGATTTATTGATATCCATGGACATATTTGAAACTTTCATGAAACCCATGCCAGTAAAAAGACAATAATCTCGACAAATAGATGCTACAACACCAAATTATATTACAACCTTCCTTTAGCAGTTCTGGTTGTTTTTTTTCCATCGTGTTTC
>JASDQU010013226.1:75790-92476 GCA_032191745.1 Picea mariana
AGGTATAGGTTGATGCATGGTTCAGATTTATTAGTACAGGTTTACAACGGTATATCTCACAGTGATAGTGTGACAGTGGTTTCATCATTCTACTTCTACTTCAAGGTGGTAGGACGGGGCAAGGATAGGTGGTTGTAGCCACCTTCTGGTTGTAGCTGGAGAACATTGGGGGTTGTAGCCTCCTTCTAGTTGTAGCTAGAGATTTGGAAATTTAGAGCTTCCCTTAGGTTGTAGCCTGAGAAACTAGGGGGTTGGAGCCTCCTTCTAGTTGCAGCTGGAAAACAAAGGAAGTTGGTGCTTCCAATGAATGCAATTCTTTAAGACATATAAGAAAAAGCATTATGTGGTTTTCTCTCGATTTGGGTTTCCACGTAAAACACTAGTGTATTGTGTATGTGTGTGATTGTTTATTTCTTACTACTCATTATTGGATAATAATTCTACATTGATATAAAATTTGAAGAAAAAGGATTATAATTACGTTATTACTGATTCACCCCCCCTCTCAGTAATCCAACACATACTTCAGTGGATTATAGGTGGCATTAGGTGAAGCACCCACACTATGGGCACCTATGGAGGCTGAAGTCAACAAACTCATGGGTGTTGCTGACGAAGCACTTTGGCGTAGCGCAAGACTCTTCTCCTTGGCAGATGAGCTCACCCGACATGTGTGTAATAAATCTACCTTGCTAAGAGATTCGAGCCTCCATTATTCTCCCAGTCTACCTCCGTCTACTGTCATATCTCCAATTCCTTCCACAGTATGTGCATTTATTGTTGCAAACTCTTAGCAGACACAGTCATTACCCTTTGCTAACACTACTCATCCCTCAACTACAGTGTTTTCGGAAATACATTCTCTGTCTTTGAAACACTTACACACGTCCCCTAGTATTCTAAAAAGGCTATCGCCTCGGCTGTATGCTCCACTCTCCCTACAAAATTTAGCCTGACTCCCCCTGGTGCACCACCTCCTACAACAAACAACGCTCAGAATTACACTGGTACTGTTTGACAACACTGGTCGAAGGGGTCATTTTATCCTAATGGTGGTAAGAAATCACCTCATAGGTCATGGCGTCCAAAGAAAAAAAAAAGGATGGTACTCGACGACGATGTTGGTTTGGAAGACACTATACAAATGGATTTGTGCACTTTGGTTGGTAGACCCTCCTACCGCCACCTCTACAAAACATATACCATAGTTTGGGTCCAGTTGACTTGGTGACCAATAGTTGGTTATACACCAAAGATCTCCTATCTGACGAGAGGATGGTATAGATTCCACTTTCTCTCCCCTGAAGATTCGGTATTGATTCTTGATGGACTCTGGTTATTAGACGGAGGCAGCATTATGCTGAAAATGTAGCGTATCAGCTTTAATCCTACCCAAGACTATTTTCACTTGCGTCATATCTAGTTTCTCCTACCTGGTTTACCACTTTACCTATGGAACGTGAAATCCTTAGAGGCTATTGGAACTAGTCTCGGAAAGGTTATTATTGTGTACTTGAAAGATATGGCAGCACCTATCAAAAAGGTGGCCAAAATATTAGTGAAGCTCGACATTCATGAAGGCTTACAGGAAACACTCGATATAGAATGGCGTGGGCACACCATCCGCCAAAAGTTAGATTACCTTGGTACACCATTTAGGTGAACTCTTTGAAGACAGATTGGACATCTGTGTAGACAATGTTTGGATAGGATGGACGATGAGCAGTCGGAAGAGACTATGCTTGAGCTTTCAAACATGATGGATTCAATGGGCGACCACACACACACTACTCTATCTAACTTCTCTGGTGTGGTTGACACTGATGTTATGGAATCGATAACTGGTAAGTTNAGTTGAAAAACTTTTTCCCATCCTTATTTTTCTCATTGTCTGCATGGGAAAGGGATCTTTTAGACAGTTCCACTACACTGGTCATGAGCACTTTGTCCACTCATCTTCGAGACTTCCCTTCGACGAAGGAGACTCAACCTTTGTCTATAGATATTGTTGATACTTCCTTGAGAAATGGATCACACCCATCTACTACACGGGTTCCCCCTTCTTCTCGTTCTTCTATTCAACACATGGGCAAGCCTTCTCAGGTACAGTCTTCCATTACCCTAACCTCCCTGTCCCCACGGGCACCCCTTTCTCCCTCGGGTGGGACTCCATGGGACTCTTCCTTTGATAAAGAGCCACTCACCACCCACGTGGAGACTACTTTTGGACTGGTTGGAGAGTCACTAGAGCCATTGGGGGATTTCGTCGCAGGATTTAGAGAATCTGAGCCTGGGGATAATCTCTAGGTGACATTCTGGATAACCTGGTTCTGTCTTACAGGGAAGCACTTACCTTTATACCTATTCCTACCTATTCTGGTAAAGCTATCATTCGTCCATAGGATAGGGCTTCGACTTCGAACACCTCTGAAACCACTGGGGAGATCTTGGGAAAGGATTACTATTGGTTGAAGGGGAGGGGTTTGAACTTTCTCCCATCAAAACCAATAATGCTCGTCGTAAAGCAGCTACCATGGAAAAACCACCTACTACTCCTCATGTCACATCCTCGGCCATCAACCCCACTGCCGGGCAACGCTACTACACAGAACATGCACTTATATATAATATGCATTAAATCAAATTAACACATTTAACATAGATTTACCGCCATCATACAGACTTAAATAGAATTAACAACAATTCATATATGCAGTGGAATACATGAAAATATACAAGCATCACAGACATGCATTTTAATTGAAAGTAAACACATAATGATACTTATCTTTGAAACTGGAGTAACTCCACCAACTGCGTGTAGACCTTCCACGAACCTCCCAACCTTAGACTGCGCTGCTCATCACTCTCAGTAGTAGGTCACCCCCGAGCTGGGACTAAACTCCACCGAGAAAGGGAATCCTAGGCTAGAAAATGTCAACAGGAAGACACACAATTTATGAGGACGGATTCTCTCCCAGGAGCCACTTATGCCCACTTCTCACAGACTCTCATTCCCCACATGCATGTCCCACCCCAAGAGTATACACCTTAACTGTCACACAGGACAGTCCTTCGGCTACTAAACCTCCCTTGCCTTGGGCTTCAGCAACAGGCCGGACCAAAATTCTCTGAGATTTGTGATAGCTACAGGACCCTTTCCAGGAGTTCTCACTTCCTCCGTGCACTCTCTCACTTGGAGAGAGTCTCTCACAGGCCTGACAACCTACCTCTTCAACCACAACCACCTCACTCATCTAGAGAGAGTGTTGCGCACAGGCCTGACAACCTGCTTCTTCAGCTCCGTTCCAGCACAAGGAGGACAACAATAAGGTTGAGCAAGAAACAAATGACGACAATAATTCACACTCATCCAAGCGAATGTGTGTCCACAACAACCCACATTTATAACACACACGACATAGGCAAGTATGGTATGCTCAGGTTTCACAGAAGACAACAACCCAAATGGTTAAGCATGAACTCAGATTTGCAGTGTGAATAAACTGGTTCATAGGACACACAGGAGACATGGCTCGATCCATGGGTTTTCCACTGGTTTTCAAGGTGCATGACAAGGAATGAACGTAGAGGTCGAACACAGACTCAAACGGTTCAAACGGAGGATGCATCGGCTTCTCAAGAAAACATCACAGTTTTCTGGTTTTCAGAGCTGCGTGAGGGTATGCAGAGATCAGACATCGGTGCCACATGGTTCAAACAGTGGACGGAAGAATGGAGGATGAACCCCCAACACAGATGACGCTTCAGCCTTTAACTACATGTGCCCAGGTAGACACTTGTCTTCCTGGAGCTTCATGCATTCCCTTTTGCACATGATGCCTTTCCCAGAACTTAGGATAAAAACATATTTGTCACACAGCTTTGGAATAATAATAAATTATTATTCTCAAGGACTTAAGCCCCTAAGCTTATCCCCTCTTTCCAAACTTCCAACCCCCTTTCCCTTACCCATTATGTGGAAGCTTAGTCCCCCATCTCTCTTTCTTCGTGGTCGGTCGGCACACAGTGATGTTTATATTTTATTAATGATTTTCATAATTACATATACAAAAATCAGGCTCATGGCCTTTAACACCTAGGCTCTCCGGCCTAAATAACACATAAGCCCACCAAATTATATACACTTGGATCAGCAACTTATAAACATGATTACAATACATAATATAACTAGGGTACGTCCTTGGGGTATTACAATCCCATCCCCTTATTTTTGCACTGACCTCAGTGCAACATTTACACAGCATCAACAAGATTTTCAAAATCTTCAAAAAGAAGCGGGTATTCTACTCGCATAGCATCCTCATGCTCCCATGTTGTGTCCTTAGGACCGTACCAGGTCCATTGGACCTTTACAAGCCCTATGGCTTGATTTCGGAGCTGTTTTCTTTTCCGGTCCAGTATGCGCACAAGATGCACTTGCAGGACACCTTCTTGCTCCACCTTCCAATCGATTACATGATTAGAATCAGGTATATATTTCTTAAGCAATGAAATATGAAACACATTATGTAGAGTCATGGATGCAGGTAATGCAATCATATATGCAACTGGCCCAATCCTTTATAGGATTTTGAATGACCCACAAAATCTGGATGCCAACTTCGAACAGTTTCCCAGCCTCAGGGAACTTTTATTGGCTTTCACTTCCAGGAAAACATGATCGCTCACTTTAAACTCTCTGTGATTTTTGTTTTTATCGTCATAACTTTTCTTCCTGCCTTGGGTAGCCTTTAAATTCTGCTTAATTTTTAGCATTTTATCTTCTATTTCCTTGAGCAACTCTGGCCCAACTACTGCCCTATTAGTTGGATTATCCCAGCTTACTGGAGTATTGCACTTTCTTCCATAAAGTGCTTCAAATGGGCTCATCTTCAACAATGCTTGATACCCATTATTGTAGGCGAATTCTACCAAGTGTAGGTAGTCTTCCCATTTAGATGGTTTGTCCATCACATACATCCTTAGTATGTCTTCTATCACTTAATTCACCTACTCTATCTGCCAAGACTCAGGATGATAGGATGTGCTAAAGTTCAGATTCGCTCCAAATCCTTTGAATAACCCTTTCCAAAATTTGGAGATGAATTTCGAGTCCCTGTCAGATACAATTGTCTTGGTAATACCGTGCAAACGTGTTATTTCCCTCATAAAAATATCATCAACGTTAGTTTCCTTGTGAGTAGTCTTCCATGGAATAAAATGGGCAGCTTTCATAAGCTTTTCCACCACCACCATGATTGAATCATGCTGCTTGCTTGTTCTGGGCAATCCTGTGATGAATTCCATTATCATTGCCTCCCACTTCTACTTAGGAATGGGTAAAGGCTGCAACAACCCTTCTAGGTGCCTGTGCTCAGCTTTAACCTTATGGCACTCCATACATCTGTCGATGTATTCATCAATCTCTCTCTTCATACTTGGCCAAAAGTAATGGCTCTTGACTGTTGTCACAATTTTCTGATATCCAGGGTGCCCAACATAAGGCACATTATGCATTTCATTCAAAATCATAAGTTTCAAGTCATGGACATTAGGTACATAAATTGTTTTCTTATACAGAAGTATTCCATTAGCTTCCAATTTATAATTTTCCACTTTCTGTGGCATCTCACCTTGTTGTAGCTTTGCTACCAAATCCCTGTACTGCAAATCTGCATTTGCAGCCTCCGAAATTCTGCCTTTAATATCAGTTCAGTACATGCTAATGGATGTAGCATGCAATTCATGCACTCTCCTGCTGAGTGCATCAACCACTTTGTTCTCTTTTTCTTTGATATGCTTGATATCAAATTCATATTCACAAAGAAACTCCAACCACCTACTATGCCTAACATTCAAGGTTGGTTGATCAAACAAATACTTCAGACCATTATGGTCTATTCTCAGTTCGAACCTCCTTCCCATGAGGTAATGCCTCCATTTCTTTAGAGCGTGTACTATGGATACCAACTCAAAATCATGATTTTCATAGTTCCTTTCGTGCTCTTTCAACTTTCTAGATTCATAACAAATTACGAATCCATTCTGACCGAGGACTCCTCCCAGTCCTTCTTTGCATGTATCTGTACACACTACAAAGTCTTCATTCGGATCTGCAATCCTCAGGATTGGAGCACTGGTTAACAATTGCTTCAATTGCTAGAAGCTTCTCTCACAATCTTCTGTCCACTGAAACTTCTTCTCCTTCCTTTGAAAGGAAGTGATAGGGTGAGCTATCCTCGAGAATCCTGTAATGAACCTTCTGTAATAGCCAGCTAGACACATAAAGGATCTGACTTCTGTCACATTCTTTGGCATTGGCCATTCTCTGATGGCCTCAATCTTCTCAAGATCCACGACTATCCCATCCTTTGAAATGATATGCCCCAATTAATGGATCTGTTTTTTATAAAACGATCATTTTCTCAACTTGGCATACAGTTGGTGCTCTCTTAGCACTTGCAGCACCATCCTCATATGTTGTTCATGCTCTTCCTTCGACTTGGAATACACCAGGATGTCATCGAAAAATACTATGACAAACTTGTCCAGATAGTCCCTGAATACACCATTCATTAGGCACATAAAAACAACGGGTGCATTTGATAACCCAAATGGCACCACTGTGAATTCATAGTGACCATACCTTGTTCTGAAGGCAGTCTTACTGATGTCTTCATCCTTTATTCTTACTTGGTGATATCCTGACTTGAGATCTATCTTTGAAAATATATTGGTATCCTTCAACTGATTAAAGAGATCATCGATCATCGACAGAGGATACTTGTTCTTAACAGTCACTTTGTTCAACTGTATGAAATCGATACACAATCTCAACATTCCATCCTTCTTCTTCACGAACAGGACTGGGGCACCCCAAGGTGACACACTTGGGCGTATATACCCCTTCTTCAGAAGCTACTCAAGCTGCATTTGTAGTTCTTTCATCTCTAGTGTAATCATTCTGTAAAGAGTTTTTGACACTGGAGCTGCTCCAGGCATCAGGTTTACAGAGAAGTCAATATCTCTCTTCGGGGGTAATCCAGGTACCTCCTGGAATACATCTTCAAACTCCTTTAGTATCACATGATCTCCAATACTTGACACCTTATCCTTAGGTGTTTCCTCCACATAGGCTGCAAATAATTGACAGTCTTTTATGTAGCACTTCTTCAGCTGCATTGTGGAGATTTCTCTGATAGCAACAACTCTGGGATATCCTTGTACTGTTTTCCGATTTCCTTCCTCATCTAGGCAAATGAATGCCTTGTTATGATAGTCTGAGATGGCATGGTGCTAGTCCAACCAATCCATCCCAACTAGACAGTCATAAGAACCTAAAGGCAGAATGTTCAATTCAACCTTTGTGCTCAGTCCATTCATGTCCACTGGACATGACTTAACTAACTCAGTGACTTTCCTCTTGGTTCCTATAGCCAGCTGCATTAACCAAGACTTTTCATGTTTGCTTCTCGACAATTGAAAACTTTCCACCACTCTAGGATCTATATAACTATGGATAGCCCCTGAATCAATTAAAATAGTAAAGGCATGGTTGTTGATCATACCTTCCACTTCAATCATGTGCGACTAATATTCTTCTTGCTTGTTGTCCAGGGATGCGTAGATCCTGGGTATTATACTACCCATGTCCTCCAATGTTTCATCCTACTGAACATTGTGGACAGTTCTCACTTTGTCATTTCTGTGGGGGAAATCTCTGTACCTATGGTTTCCTTTCCAGCCCCAGCATTCCATGTCTTGGCATCTCCCTACCCACTTCAGCCTTCTTGGGCTCTCTAAAATATGGTTGTCCTTAAGGACTATTCCTGAAAAATGGTGGCTTAGTTCCCTTCTTCCTCTGATCCATCTTGAATTTTTTCTTGTCTTCCCAAGCCTTCCGGAAAGTAGGCTTCTCTCTTTGTTTCTCATATAAGAATTTCGCTCTTCTTATCGTTTATTCCATAGTTTTTGGGTCATCATATTGAATCTTGTCCCCAATGAAAGCTGGTAGTCCACTCAGATACCTTTGAATCTTGACAATCTCATCTTTGATGAACGAAACATACTTCAGTAACTCCAAAAAATTTCGTTCGTATTCATCAATGGCCATGCTGCCCAGCTTGAGTTCAAAGAAATATTTCATCTTTCTATCGAAGTATCTTTTAGTCAAGTATTTCTTCTCGAAATACCTCTTGAATTCTTTCCAAGTGATATCTTTATCTCTAATGTGTTTCACCTGCACAAGTTGATCCCACCACATGGATGTTTTTCCTTTCAATTGATACATTGCAATTCTTCCTTTGACATGAGAGGAATAATTCTGCAGTTGGAAATATTTCCTCATGCCAAGCAACCATGTTTCGGCATCTTCCTCCTTCTTGTATTCTCCATCAAACGTAGGAGGCTTTTACTAGGAGATGGGATTGAACTACTATGTTCCCTCCTTTTGGAGCAACCTTGGGAGTGATGATGGTGTCTACCAACACTCCTTGATCTTCTTCCCTCAGAAGTCTGGTGACTCCCTATTTTGCTCGAGTCTCTCTCCTTGTCCAACTTCTTTTCTATTCTCTCCAGACTCTTCATCAACTTTAAGTTGAATTCTCCCTGTTGTTCCTTAGCTTTCATGAGCTTCATGCTATCTTCTCAGTGAGTTTGGGCATCTTTCTGCAATCTTTCAATGATTTTCATCATATGCCCTTCCTTATCTATCTCTTCTCCATGCCCATTGGAATTCAACCCTTCAACTCCCAAATGAACATCCATCCCTTTAACTTCATTCTCTGAACTGGAAGAATTCTGTGCCTCCTCCATTTCTTTGCACTCAGTGGCATATCTATTCAGTTCTAGAACTCATTAAACTTCTGCAAACACAATGTTCAAACAACTGGAATTTGTCAGGTCATCAATCTTCAACAAATCCCAAAAAATTCATAAACTAAATTTGATTACAGAAAACGTTCAGATTTCATGATTTTTTTTTATTTTTATTTTTCTGAGCTCTGCTCGGCTCTGTAACAATTTTAGGCTTCAACCTTTTTCTCTTATCCCCAACCCCTACGACCACGGGCTGTGACCAAGTGTTAGATCGATAGGTGCTTAATCAGGACTTCGAGTTTTAAAGTCTTCATAATATGTCACAACAGACACTCAGAGTTCTAAATTAACGAACTCGAGAGGTAGGGTGGATCAATGGTCCACGTCTACCCAACATCCAATGACTGACACTCGTTGTGGAACCTTAGGCGTCTGAGTTTCGGGACTTCAGGACTTCGGAAGATTTCACATCCGCACACCCCGGACCATTAATCTACAAACACTCCCATGTCACCTTAGGTGATGTTATTACGTCACATTACTTAACATTTTTCCAATTGCGGGGGCATGCAATGGTGGTTTGGAGTAACTCACCTTTCATCCCGCAATTCTTCTAGTGCTGACACGTAACCCCTCAGTGAAACCACGGTTTGGATTGCGAGACCGCCTTGGAGAATTAGCTTCCGTGCAACTTGGGTCCTTGCAATGTATCCTGGCCATTGATCTTGATGTATCATGATCAATGCCACTGTGGTCCTCCGACCTTTAGCTACATTACGTAACCTCAGGCCTCACTAACCTTCTCATATAGGATACCACATGGCGGAATAATAGCGACTGATACGTGGCCCATTCAAATGGGTGACACTCGTCACGTTCCAAATTCCATTTCAATCTTCCATGGTTCAGAATCCACTTACACTTAGCACACAACCCATGTGTCCACGTCACCTCTAGATGACGTCATCATGACTCACCACTTTGGCTCTTCGGGCTTCGAGAGTTTCAACTCCTCCATGCTCGCTTTTTCCCATAGCGCTTTCTCCCAGAGTTCACGATCTACCGACGCGTGTCCTCCTTCACGATCAACGACTATGAGTGACTTCGGCACTTCGGGCTTCAGGAGTTTCAAACTCACAGCACTTGCCTCCACTCGAAGTACTTCCACCTGAAGTACAAAATCTCTTGACGTGTGTCCTTCGCAACGGATGGTTGCGATCTACTTTGACCTTTGGGACTTCGGGAGTTTGTCACACTCCACACTTAAAATCCTCTGAAGTGACTTTCCTTTGCCTTCCTGTACACAAATATAACGGTCAGGCTCTTTTCCTACAATCTACGATGTAGATCTCCTTCAGACTTCGGAGCTTCAGGTTTCAGCCTTTCTCTTACCTTTGCATTCAGTTTCATCGACATCGCGAAGTCTGAAGTGCTTCCAAGTTACCCTTTATGCACTTTCCCCAGATCTGACGGTCGTAAAGGCTTTTCCTCTTCTTCTGAACATATCCTACGACTCCAACATTCCAAGTGTTGAGCTCTCTCTCTCTCTCTGGTCAAATACCACGTCGACTGCAGTTTTATTCTACCGCTACTCCTCCTGAGCTTCATAACACGACCAAGTAAACCCTTGGCACTTAGAAACATTCTAAGGTTCGAAATTGGTTCCTCCAAACACCATTTCCACTCGAAACCTTAGGTCCAAAGATCACTTATCCAACCCATCCAGGCTCAACGTTGAAACCTTGGCTCTGATCCCATATTGTAACATCCCTGACCATCAACCCCACTGTCGGGCAACACTACTACGCGAAACATACACTTATATATAATATGCATTAAATCAAATTAACAAATTTAACATAGAGTTACTGCCATCATACAGACTTAAATAGAATTAACAGTAATTCATACATGCAGTGGAATACATGAAAATATACAAGCATCACAGACATGCATTTTAATTGAAATTAAACACATAATGATACTTATCTTTGAAACTGGAGTAACTCCGCCAACTGCATGCATACCTTCCATGAACCTCCCAGCCTTAGACCGCGTTGCTCATCACTCTTAGCAGCAGGTCACCCCCAAGCTGGGACTAAGCTCCACCGGGCAAGGGAATCCTAGGCTAGGCAAGGTCAACAGGAAGACACACATTTTATGAGGATGGATTCTCTCCCAGGATCCACTTATGCCCACTTCTCACAAACTCTCATTCCCCACGTGCTTGTCCCACCCCAGGAGTATACACCTTCACTGTCACACAGGACAGTCCTTCGGCTGCTAAACCTCCCTTGCCTTGGGCTTCAGCAAAAGGCTGGACCGAAATTCTCCGAGTTCTATGGAAGCTACAGGACCCCTTTCAAGAGTTCTCACTTTCTCTGCGCACTCTCTCACCTGGAGAGAGTCTCTCACATGCCTGGAAACCTACCTCTTCAACCACAACCACCTCCCGCACCTGGAGAGAGTGTTGCACACGGGCTTGACAACCTACTTATTCATCTCTGTTCCAGCACAAGGACGACAATAGTAAGGCTCAAAAAGGAACATATGATGGCAGCAATTCACACTCAACCAAGGGACTGCGTGGCCACAACATCCCACAGTTATAACACACATGGCATAGACAATTACGGTATGCTTAGGTTTCACAGAAGACAACAACCCAAACGGTTAAGCACGAACTCGGATTTGCAGTGTGAATAAATGGTTCAAAGGACACACAGGAGACACGTCTCAGTCCACGGGTTTGCCATTGGTTTTCAGCATCTATGACAAGGAATCAATGCAGAGGTCGAACGCAGACTCAAACGGTTCAGATGGATGATGCGTCGGCTTCTCAGGAAAACATCATAGTTTTCTAGTTTCAGAGTTGCGTGAGGGTATGCAGAGATCAGACATTGACTCCACATGGTTCAGACAGTGGACGAAAGAATGGAGGACAAACCCCCAACACAGCTAACGCTTCATCCTTTAACTACATGCACCTAAGTCGACACTTGTCTTCCTAGAGCTGCATGCGTTCCCTTTTGCACACGATGCCTTTCCCATGACTTAAAATAAAAACATGTTTGTCACATAGCTTTGGAATAATAATAAATTATTATTCTCAAGGAATTAAGCCCCTAAGCTTAGCCCCTCTTTTCAACCTTTCAACCCCCTTTCCCTTATCCATTATGTGGAAGCTTAGTCCCCCATCACTCTTTCTTTGTGGTCGATCGGCACGTAGCGATCTTTATATTTTATTAATGATCTGCATAATTACATATACAAAAATCAGGCTCTTGGCCTTTAACACCTAGGCTCTCTGACCTAAATAACACATAAGCCCACCAACTTATATACACTTGGATCACCAGCCTATAAACATGATTACAATACATAATATAACTGGGGTACATCCTTGGGGTATTACACCTCCCACTACTACACATCTTCATCTTGGGGTGCTTAGAGGCATCAAAGCCTTGGAGAGAGCTAAACCATGATAATGATCTCTTTAAATATCAGAGGGGTGGGGGGGACTCTCAAATATTCCTCCTTCAGATGATTTCTCAACAAGACCACTCCGAACATTATCTTTCTACAAGAAACTTTAGCTGCTGACACTAAAGTGATAACTTTTTTGAACAATTTCCGTCCAACTTGGCACACTGTTACTGCAATCTCTTTGGGCACTTCAGGTGGATTAGAAGTCACCTGGGATCCTACATTGTTTACTCTGGTACCTTATATCTGTTGTGGTGGTATCCTCTTGACAGGTACCAAACTCTGGAATGCACAACCGATCACTCTGTTGAATATGTATGGTCCTTGCTCCGATAGGAAACTTTTTTGGGATCGGGTGGCAGATAGCAGTCTTCTTGTTCACATGAATCTGATTATTGTCGGCGATCTAAACTTCACTACCAATTCTGGAGAAGTTTGGGGATCATTGACAAATTTGGATCCTTTGGATGGTTACTTTGGTACACTTCTACAAAATATCACTTAGTGGATTTTCTTCCGAACGTTATTGTCCCTACTTGGCACAATGGACGTTCAGGTTTGAAAGCTATTTCTAAAAGAATGGATCAGTTTTTAATCACGTAATACATGGCTTTACAGGATGGCAGGATTAGAACTTGGGTTGACTATCCATACTTCTTGGACCATGCCCCGATCCTCCTACACTCGGATTCTCATTCGATTCCAAAAGCTTATCCCTTCAAGTTCAATTTGTGTTGGTTGCTTGAGTCGGATCTCCACTCTATTGTAAGAAATGTCTGGAAGAACCCCACCTTCCTGTAAGAGTTGAATTTGCAGACAAGAATGGTCTGGAAACTTAAAAATCTTAAACATAGAGTAAATCGATGGGCAAAAGAAATCAAAAAACAAAATCTACACTGACTAAAAGAACTGGAGACTGATCTACAGGCTACTCTTCTCTTGGATCTACAAGATGGAGGACAACATGGCAGGGATACTTCATTGAAACTTCTAGAATCATAACAGAATAAGATCCTCTTGGCAGAAGAGGCATTATGGCGTCATTGTAGCAGGGAAATCTGGATAAAGTGCGGTGATCATAACACAAAAACATTTCATCGCTTTGCTAGTAACAACAGAAATAAAAATCATATTTAGGAAATCGTCGATGACTCTGGATTCAAACACAAGGAACAACAAGCTATAAAAACTGCAATAGTAAATCATTATAAATCTTTTTATGGGGCAAAATACCACACTACACTCCAAGATTCTGTCAAGGTGGCCTGTCTCTTCCCCCGTTCGGTTACATTGGAGGAAAATCATCTTATGGACAGCCCTTGTACATTACAGGAAGTAAGATATGTTCTAAAGTCTTTTGCAATTGATAAAATCCCTGGCTCGGACGGGTGGACCGTTGAATTCTTTCTACACTATTTTGAGCTAGTTGGCGATGATCTTCTAGACTTGGTTGAAGATTCCAGATTAAGGGGAAAAGTGTCTGGCTCTATAAAATCAAACTTCTTGACTTTGATTCCAAAAGAAAACCATCCAACAACATTCAGAGATTACAGACCAATTGTACTTTGCAACTTGTGCTATAAACTGATTACAAAAAGTATTGTCAATCGTATTAAGCATGTCCTCTCGAGATCCCTGTCGGGTAAACAATTGGGCTTCCTAAAAGGTAGACAAATTCTTGACTCCATAGGCATGGCACAGGAATGCCTTTACAGTATCAAGGAAAAAAACTCAAAGACACTAATTTTGAAACTTGATCTCAAAAAGGCATTTGATTGCGTTGATTGGGATTTCCTACAGTTGGTCTTGGTTCAATCTGGCTTCAGTTTGACATCCATCAAGTGGATTATGGGCTGTGTTTCAAGCACTACTTTCTCTGTTCTGGTCAACGGTGAAGCATATCCCTTCTTCCATAGTGGCATAGGTCTGAGACAGGGCTGCTGGCTCTCCCCTCTACTCTTCATATTGGTCATGGAAGGTTTAAGTTTACTCCTAAAACTTGGCTAGTCTCAAGGGAAACTAAAAGGAGTAAAAGTCTCAAGGATGGTAAAGATTTTACATCTCCTATTTCTTGATGATGTCCTAATATTGACAAATGACTCCTTATAGGAATGGGAGGAAATCCAGAACATATTACATATCTTCAGTAGTGCTTCTGGTTTACAGATAAACTAGTCAAAACCGACTTTTCATTATGCAAATTTTCGGGTGTAGTCAATGTCACAATTTAAAGAACTCTTTCCTCATAATTTTGTAAATATTACTGAAGGTTTTAATTACCTTGGATATTTTATAAAGGCCAACTTCTACAAGATATTTGATTGGAATTGGCTAGTGGCTAAAGTGGAAAAATGAATTGGAAACTGGTGCAACCATTGGCTCTCCTTGGGAGGACGATACACTCTCATCAAAGTTGTTATAGAAGGACAACCGGTTTACTAGATGGCCTTAGCAGCTTTACCTATCACTGTACTTCATACACTCCGGAAATTATCATACAATTTCCTTTGGACATGTTGTATAGATACACACCGCCTCCATGTTTGCAGTTGGGATACACTTGCCAAACCTAAACATAAAGGAGGATGGGGCCTCAGGAATATTATACACTTTAATTTAGCTCTTGCTGCAAACACACTCTAGCGTGTGTTAACAAAATATGGGATCTGTCATACTGTTATAAGATACAAATACCTCCCACTTTGTTCGGTGGCTTCTTGGCTCAAATCGACTCCAAACATTACAAGATCGACCTCGTATACTTGGAGAAACTTGGCTAGATTGGCTTCTATAATTTCACATTGGCTCTCTTGGAACCCAAGGTCTGGACACTCCATATATATTGGCAAGGATCACATCTTGGGATTGGGGTATTCCTCCTACTTATCTCCTCAGCTTCTTAATCAGTTAAACTCCATACATATCTGCTATGTATTCCATGCAAAAGACATCTCCAGGCATGGGACTATTTCACTTTGCTGGAAATCTAGTGTTCAAATTGGCCTCCCAACCAATTTATCCATGGAGTGGGACACATACTGTAAGGATATCATGAGCGTTGGTATTCAAATCCTTGATAGAGAGGACGTGCTCTTGTGGACAGGGGGTGACTCCTCGGGCCGTCTCACTGTATACAATATCTACACAGCTATTTCAAATACACTTTGGTTACACTCAATGGTTGGCTCGAGGAGAAAACTTTGGACTTAGAACATCCCATAGAAAATTAGACTTTTAATTTGGCTGGCTATTGAAAACAAATTCTCACTTGGGACACATTGCAAAGAAAGGGTTGGACTGGACCAAGCGTCTGCCATCTCTTCTCCTGGGAGGCGGAGATAGTCACACATCTTTTTGTCCATTTCCCCTTTACAAGACATGTCTGAGCTCGGATAACAACTGTTCAAAACTTAACTTCGGTATAGGATGAGACTGTTGGATTACTGAGAGGGGGGGGTGAATCAATAATAGATTAATTCAATCCTTTTTAACCACAAATGCAAGTGTTATATCAATGTAGCATTATCATCCAATAGTTGCAGAGTAAATAAACAATGAACAAATGAGCAATCATACGCATACACAATACACTAGTGTTTTTATGTGGAAACCCAAAGCGAGAGAAAACCACAGAATGATTTTTCTTATATGTCTTTAAGAATTACATTCATTGGAAGCACCAATTTCCTTTGTTTTCCAACTGCAATTGGAAGGAGGCTACAACCTGAAGGAAGATCCAACTCCCAAATTCTTTGGCTACAACCAGAAGGAGGCTACAACCCCCTAGTTTCTCAGGCTAAAACCTGAGGGAAGCTCCAATCCCCAATTCTCTGGCTACAACCAGAAGGAGGCTACAACCCCCTATGTTCTCCAGCTACAACCGGAAGGTGGCTAAAACCACCTATCCTTGCCCCGTCCAACCACCCTGATGTAGAAGTAGAATGATGGAACCACTGTCACACTAGCACTATGAGATATACTGTTGTAAACCTGTACTAATCAACCTGTAATCAACCTGTAAGAACCTGTACCAATAACCTGTGCCAACATGTACCATACATCAACTTGTACCTCAACCTGTACCATAAACAAATGCATCAATCATGCACCAAACATGTACAAATAACCTATCACAACAACCTATCTCATCAATATTATCAACCAAATCAGATCTACTCACCAAGATCAATCACCAAGACAACTCTCAACCATATGCACAATATCACCAAGATGTGCATCAACCAAGCATATCACAACTCATAATCATCACCAAGATCAATATGTTCTTCTAATAATATACCAATACAAGTATTCTACATCATCCATAAACCATGTGTCAACGATACTACTAACAAGTACCTCCAACCATGTACCAAG
>JASDQU010013226.1:92496-104018 GCA_032191745.1 Picea mariana
TCTCTATTTATTGTATGTTGTGTATGTTGTATACAGTTATAATGTTATTAAAATTGTCTGTATATATGTGTGTGTGTGTGTGTGTGTGTGTGTGTGTGTGTGTGTGTGTACATTGCATATATGCTTGCATTACCACATCCATGATTGTACTTAATGTGTCTCATATTTCATTACTTAAGAAATATATATACCTTATGCTAATCATGTAATCGATTGGAATGTGATTCAGGTGGAGAAACAAGGTGTCCTGCAAGTGCATCCTATGTGCATATTGGACAAGAAAATAAAACAGCTCCGGAATTGAGCTATTGAGTTTGTAAAGGTCCAGTGGACCTAGTACGGTCCTAAGGACGTGACATGGGAGCATGAGGACGCTATGTGGGCATAATACCTGCATATTTTTGAAGATTTTGGAAATCTTGTTGATGCTGTGTGAAAGTTGCACTGAGGACAGTGCAAAAATAAGGGGAGGGGATTGTAATATCCCCAAGGCCGATCCCTGTTGTAAATCTTGTCTATGAAGTATAAAGCTTGTTTATGAATTGTAATTCAAGTTTATAAGGCTGTTGAGACAAGTTATATAAGCTAGTGGGCTTATGAGTTATTAGGCCAGGGAGCCTAAGTGTTGAAGGCCAAGAGCCTGATTTTGTACATGTAACTACGCACATTATTAATAAAAATATAAACATTGTTGCATGCAGACCGACCACGATGAATGAGTGATGGGGGACTAATCTTCCACATAGTGGGTAAGGGATTGGTGGCTGGAAGGTGGGAAGAGGGGCTAAGTGTTGAGCCTAGGGGCTTAAGTCCTTGGGAGTAATATTTTAATATTATTCCAAAAGACATGTGAAATATATGTTTTTACCCTAAGTTCCTGGAAGGGAGAAACATGTGCAAAAGGGAACACATGCTGATGGAACACATGTAGCTTTATGGGTGACAAGTGTCAACCCAAGCACATGCAGATAAAACGACTGAGTTGAGCCGTGATGGGGGTTCCTCCTCCATTCCACCGTCGACCGTCTGAACATTAGTCCCGTCTGACCTTTGCAGAAGTACCCTCATGAAATTCTGAAATCGAAGGAGGCCTATGTATATGTTTGTTTCTGGGGAAGCCGGTACACCCCCTTTGTTATGAATCGTCGAGTCTGAGTCGACCCCTGTGTGGATTGTTTGTCATGCGTCCCTGAGAAACCATAACCGTGAGTCTATCCTGTGTTGCTGGATTGAGAAAAACAAAGTGTCATGTTCTTGCTGAGCCGGGTTATGTTGTTGCCCCTGTCTGTTGCTACCCTGGGGTGTTCGTGTCTAGGTTCCAGTGGATTGTGGTGGACGTGCAGTGCTTGACCGTGTTTGTCTTGTTGGCTAGAATATACAACACTCTCTCCAGGTGAGAGAGGTGGTTGAGGTTGAAAGGACAGGTTACATGGCCTGTGAGCAACTCTCTCCAGGTGAGAGAGTGCGCGAAGGAAGGAGAGAGCTCCTGGAAGGAACCCTGTAGCTTCCACAGAGCTCAGAGATTTTTAGTTCGGTCTGTTGCTGAAACCCAAGGCAAGGGAGGTTAGCAGACGAAGGACTGTCTAGGTGACAGAGAAGGTGTATACTCCTAGGGTGGAACAGGCATGTGGGGAAGGAGAGTCTATGGGCAGTGGGCATAAGTGGTTCCTGGGAGAGGATCCTTCCTTGTGACTGTGTGTTTTCACTGTAACCTCAGCCTAGCCTAGGATTCCTTGCCTTGGGTGGAGCTTAGTCCTAGCTCAGGGGTGACCTACTGCTGAGAGTGATGAGCAGCATGGTCTAAGGCTGGGAGGTTCATGGAAGGTCTACATGCAGTCAATGGAATTACCACAGTTTTCAAAGATAAGTATCAGCATATGCTTAGTAATATGTTTTGATGGCCTGTGATGCTTATATTTATCATGTATTCCACTGTAATCATGAATTACTATTAATCCCATTAAATTTGCATGTTAGCAGTAATATTTTGCTTATTCTGATTTAAATGTGTTTCATTTGTTTTAAAATTCATGTTATATAAAATCAAGTATGAGAATGATGTTGTTCCGCACAGTAGTGTCTACCTGACCAACGGGTTGGATGACGGTCGGGGGAGCGTTACACATAAGAACCTAAAGTCAGAATGTTCAATTCAACCTTTGTGCTCAGTCCATTCATGTCCACTGGACAGGACTTAACTAACTCAGTGACTTTCCTCTTGGTTCCTGTAGCCAACTACATTAACCAAGACTTTTCGTGTTTGCTTCTCGACAATTGAAAACTTTCCACCACTCTAGGATCTATAGAACTATGGCTAGCCCCTGAATCAATTAAAATAGTAAAGGCATGGTTATTGATCATACCTTCCACTTCAATCATGTGCGACTAATATTCTTCTTGCTTGTTGTCCATGGCTGCGTAGATCCTGGGTATTATACTGCCCATGTCCTCCAATGTTTCATCCTGCTGAACATTGTGGACAATTCTCACTTTGTCATTTCTGTGGGGGAAATCTCTGTACCTATGGTTTCCTTTCTAGCCCCAGCATTCCATAGGTGGTTGTCTTGGCATCTCCCTACCCACTTCAGCCTTCTTGCACTCTCTAAAATATGGTTGTCCTTAAGGACTGTTCCTGAAAAATGGTGGCTTAGTTCCCTTCTTCCTCTGATCCATCTTGAATTTTTTCTTGTCTTCCCAAGCCTTCTAGAAAGTAGGCTTCTCTCTTTGTTGCTCATATAATAATTTTTCTCTTCTTATCATTTATTCCATAGTTTTTGGGTCATCATACCGAATCTTGTCCCCAATGGAAGGTGGTAGTCCACTCAGATACCTTTGAATCTTGGCAATCTCATCTTTGATGAACGAAACATACTTCAGTAACTCCAAAAACTTTTGTTTGTATTCATCAATGGTCATGCTGCCCAGCTGGAGTTCAAAGAAATCTTTCATCTTTCTGTCGAAATATCTTTTAGTCAATTATTTTTTCTCGAAATACCTCTTGAATTCTTTCCAAGTGATATCTTTCTCTCTAATGTGTTTCACCTGCACAAGTTGATCCCACCACATGGATGCTTTTCCTTTCAATTGATACATTGCAATTCTTCCTTCGACATGAGAGGAATAATTCTGCAGTTGGAAATATTTCCTCATGCTAAGCAACCATGTTTCGGCATCTTCCTCCTTCTTATGTTCTCCATCAAATGTAGGAGGCTTAATCTTGTTAATTTCGCCTTTCAGTTCATCCACTCCAGATCTCCTGTGTTTTTTGGTAGGAGATGGGTTTGAACTACCGTGTTCCCTCATTTTGGAGCGACCTTGGGAGTGATTATGGTGTCTACCAACACTCCTTGATCTTCTTCCCTCATAAGTCTGGTGACTCCCTGTTTTGCTTGAGTCTCTCTCCTTGTCCAACTTATTTTCTATTCTCTCTAGACTCTTCATCAACTTTAAGTTGAATTCTCCTTGTTGTTCCTTAGCTTTCATGAGCTTCATGCTATCTTCTCAGTGATTTTGGGCATCTTTCTGCAATCTTTCAATGATTTTCATCATATGCCCTTCCTTATCTATCTCTTCTCCATGCCCATTGGAGTTCGACCCTTCAACTCCCAAATGAACATCCATCCCTTTAACTTCATTCTTTGAACTAGAAGAATTATGTGCCTCCTCCATTTCTTTGCACTCAGTGGCATCTCTATTCAGTTCTGGAACTCGTTAAACTTCTGCAAACACAACGTTTAGACAACTGGAAATTTTCAGGTCATCAATCTTCAACAAATCCCACAAAATTCATAAACTGAATTTGATTACAGAAAATGTTCAGATTTCATGATTTTTTTTTTTTTCCGAGCTCTGCTCAGCTCTGTAACAATTTTAGGCTTCAACCCTTTTCTCTTAGCCCCAACCCCTGCGACCATGGGTTGTGACCAAGCGCTAGATCGATAAGCGCTTAATTAGGACTTCAGGTTTCGAGGTCTTCATAATATGTCACAACAGACACTCAAATTTATGAATTAACGAACTCGCGAAGTAGGGTGGATCAATGGTCCACGTCTACCCAACATCCAATGGCTGACACTCGTTGTGGAACCTCAGGCGTCTAAGTTCTAGGACTTCAAGACTTCGAAAGATTTCACATCTGCACACCCCAAACCATTAATCTACGAACACTCCCACGTCACCTTAGGTGATGTTATTACGTCACATTACTTAACGTTTTTCCAATTGCGGGGGCATGCAATGATGGTTTGGAGTAACTTGCCTTTCATCCCACAATTCTTCTAACGCTGACACGTAACCCCTCAGTGAAACCGCGGTTTGGATTGCGGGACCGCCTTGGAGAATTAGCTTCCGTGCAACTTGGGTCCCTGCAATGTCTCCTAGCCATTGATCTTGATGTATCATGATCAACGCCACTGTGGGTCCTCCGACCTTTAGCTACATTACATAACCTCAAGCCCCACTAACCTGCTCATATAGGATACCACATGGCAGAATAATAGAAACTCATACATGGCCAATTCAAATGGGTGACACTCGTACATTCCAAATGCCATTTCAATCTTCCATGGTTCAAAATCCACATACACTTGCCACACAACCCATGTGTCCATGTCACCTCCAGGTGATGTCATCATGACTCACCACTTTGGCTCTTCGGGCTTCGAGAGTTTCAACTCCTCCACACTCGCTTTTTCCCAAAGCACTTTCTCCCGGAGTTCACAATCTACTGATGCGTGTCCTCCTTCACGATCAACGACTATGAGTGACTTCGGCACTTTGGGCTTTGGGAGTTTCAAACTCACAGCACTTGCCTCCACTCGAAGTACTTCCACCTGAAGTACACGATCTATTTACATGTTTCCTTCGCAATGGACAATTGCGATCTACTTCGGCCTTCAGGACTTCAGGATTTTGTCACACTCCACACTTAAAATCCTTCGAAGTGACTTTCCTTTGCCTTCTTGGACACAGAGCTAACGATCATGCTCTTTTCCTATGATCTACGGTGTAGATCTCCTTCGGACTTTGGAGCTTCGGGTTTCAGCCTTTCTCTTACCTTTTCCTTCAGTTTCACCAACGTCGCGAAGCCCAAAGTGCTTCCAAGTAACCCTTTATGCACTTTCCCCAGATCTGATGGGTCACAAAGGTTTTTTCTCTCCTTTTGAACATATCCTACGACTCTAACATTTCAAGTGTTGAGCTCTCTTTCTTTGTGGTCAAATACCACGTCGACTGCGGTTTTATTCTAATGCTACTCCTCCTAAGCTTCATAACACGGTCAAGTAAACCCTTGGCACTCAGAAACATTCTAAGGTTCGAAATTGGTTCCTCCAAACACTATTTCCACTTGAAACCTTGGGTCCAAAGACCACTTATCCGGCCCATCCAGGCTCAATGTTGAAACCTTGGCTCTGATACCATATTGTAACATCCCCAACCATCAACCCCACTGTCGGGCAACGCTACTATGCAAAACATACACTTATATATAATATGCATTAAATCAAATTAACACATTTAACATAGAGTTACTGCCATCATACAGACTTAAATAGAATTAACAACAATTCATACATGCAACGGAATACATGAAAATATACAAGGATCACGGACATGCATTTTAATTGAAATTAAACACATAATGATACTTATCTTTGAAACTGGAGTAACTCCACCAACTGCATGCAGACCTTCCATGAACCTCCCAGCCTTAGACCGCGTTGCTCATCACTCTCAGCAGTAGGTCACCCCCAAGCTAGGACTAAGCTCCACCAGGCAAGGGAATCCTAGGCTAGGCAAGGTCAACAAGAATACACATAATTTATGAGGATGGATTCTCTCCCAGGAGCCACTTATGCCCACTTCTCACAAACTCTCATTCCCCACATGCTTGTCCCACCCCAGGAGTATACACCTTCACTGTCACACAGGACAGTCCTTCGGCTGCTAAACCTCCCTTGCCTTAGGCTTCAGCAATAGGCTGGACCAAAATTCTCCGAGCTCTGTGGTAGCTACAAGACCCCTTCCAGGAGTTCTCACTTCCTCCACACACTCTCTCACCCAGAGAGAGTCTCTCACAGGCCTAACAACCTGCCTCATCAACCACAACCACCTCCCTCACCTGGAGAGAGTGTTGCACACAGGCCTGACAACCTACTTATTCAGCTCCGTTCCAGCACAAGGATGACAATAGTAAGGCTCAACAAGGAACAGATGATGGTAGCAATTCACACTCAACCAAGGGACTGCATGCCCACAACAACCCACAGTTATAACACACACGGCATAGACAATTACGATATGCTCAGGTTTCACAGAAGACAACAACCCAAACGGTTAAGCACAAACTCGGATTTGCAGTGTGAATAAATGGTTCATAGGACACACAGGAGACACGTCTCAGTCCACAGGTTTGCCACTGGTTTTCAGCGTGCGTGACAAGGAATCAACACAGAGGTCAAACGCAGACTCAAATGGTTCAGACGGAGGATGCGTCGGCTTCTCATGAAAAACATCACGGTTTTCTGGTTTCAGAGTTGCGTGAGGGTATGCAGAGATCAAACATCAACGCCACACGGTTCAGATAGCAGACAGAAGAATGGAGGACAAACCCCCAACACAACTGATGCTTCAGCCTTTAACTGCATGCACCTAAGTCGACACTTGTCTTTCTGGAGCTGCATGCATTCCCTTTTGCACACGATGCCTTTTCTAGGACTTAGGATAAAAACATGTTTGTCACACAGCTTTGGAATAATAATAAATTATTATTCTCAAGGACTTAAGCCCCTAAGCGTAGCCCCTCTTTCCAACCTTTCAACCCCCTTTACCTTACCCATTATGTGGAAGCTTAGTCCCCCATCACTCTTTCTTTGTGGTCAGTCGGCACGTAGCGATGTTTATATTTTATTAATGATCTGCATAATTACATATACAAAAATTAGGCTCTTGGACTTTAACACCTAGGATCTCCGGCCTAAATAACACATAATCCCACCAACTTATATACACTTGGATCACCATCCTATAAACATGATTACAATACATAATATAATTGGGGTACGTCATTGGGGTATTACACCTCCTACTACTACACATATTGATCTTGGGGTGCTTAGAGGCATCAAAGCCTTGGAGAGAGCTAAACCATGATAATGATCTCTTTAAATATCATAGGGGTGGGGGGGACTCTCAAATATTCCTCCTTCAAACGATTTCTCAACAAGACCACTCCGAACATTATCTTTCTACAAGAAACTTTAGTTGCTGACACTAAAGTGAGAACTTTTTTGAACAATTTTCATCCAACTTGGCACACTGTTACTGCAATCTCTTTAGGCACTTCGGGTGGATTAGAAGTCACCTGGGATCCTACATTGTTTACTCTGGTACCTTATATCTGTTGTGGTGGTATCCTCTTGACAGGTACCGACCTCTGGAACACACAACCGATCACTCTGTTGAATATGCATGGTCCTTGCTCCGATAGGAAACTTTTTTGGGATCGGGTGGTAGATAGCGGTTTTCTTGATCACATGAATCTGATTATTGTTGGCGATCTAAACTTCACTACCAATTCTAGAGAAGTTTGGGGATCATCAAAAAATTTGGATCCTTTGGATGGTTACTTTGGTACACTTCTACAAAATATCACTAATTGGATTTTCTTCTGAACATTATTGTCCCTACTTAGTGCAATGGACGTTTAGGTTTGGAAGCTATTTCTAAAAGAATGGATTGGTTTTTAATCATGTCATACATGGCTTTAAAGGATGGCAGGATTAGGACTTGGTTTGACTATCCATACTTCTTGGACCATGCCTCAATCCTCCTACACTTGGATTCTCATTCGATTCCAAAAGCTTATCCCTTCAAGTTCAATTCATGTTGGTTGCTTGAGTCGGATCTCCACTCTATTGTAAAAAATGTCTGGAAGGACCCCACCTTCCTATCCGAGTTGAATTTGCAAACAAGAATGGTCTGGAAACTTAAAACTCTTAAACACAGAGTAAATCGATGGGCAAAAAAAATCAAAAAACAAAATCTACACTGACTAAAAGAACTGGAGACTGATCTACAAGCTACTCTTCTCTCGGATCTACAAGATGGAGGACAACATGGTAGAGATACTTCATTGAAACTTCTAGAATCAGAACGGAATAAGATCCTCTTGGTAGAAGAGGCATTATGGCGTCAATGCAACATGGAAATCTGGATAAAGTGCGGTGATCATAACACAAAAACATTTCATCGCTTTGCTAGTAACAATAGAAATAAAAATCATCTTTGGGAAATCATCGACGAATCTGGAATCAAACACAAGGAACAACAAGCTATAAAAATTGCAATAATAAATCATTATAAATCTTTTTATGGGGCAAAAGACCACACTACACTCCAAGATTCTGTCAGGGTGGCCTGTCTCTTCCCCCGTTCGGTTACATTGGAGGAAAATCATCTTATGGACAACCCTTGTACATTATAGGAAGTAAGAGATGTTCTAAAGTCTTTTGCAATTGATAAAAGGCCTGGCTCGGATGGCTGGACCGTTGAATTCTTTCTACACTGTTTAGAGCTAGTTGGCGATGATCTTCTAGACTTGGTTGAAGATTCCAGACTAAGGGGAAAAGTGTCTGGCTCTATAAAATCAAACTTCTTGACTTTGATTCCAAAAGAAAACCATCCAACAAATTTTGGAGATTACAAACCAATTGCACTTTGCAACTTGTGTTATAAACTGATTACAAAAAGTATTGCCAATCATATTAAACCTGTCCTCTTGAGATCCCTGTCGGGTGAACAATTGGGCTTCCTAAAAGGTAGACAAATTATTGACTCCATAGGCATGGCACAGGAATGCCTTCACAGTATCAGGGGAAAAAACTCAAAGGCACTAATTTTTAAACTTGATCTCAAAAAGGCATTTGATTGCATTGATTGGGATTTCCTATAGTTGGTCTTGGTTTAATCTAGCTTCGGTTTGACATCCATCAAGCGGATTATGTGTTGTGTTTCAAGCACTACTTTCTCTGTTATGGTCAACGGTGAAGCATATCCCTTCTTCCATAGTGGCATAGGTCTGAGACAGGGTTGCCCGCTCTCCCCTCTACTCTTCATATTGGTCATGGAAGGTTTAAGTTTACTCCTAAAACTTGGCTAGTCGCAAGGGAAACTAAAAGGAGTAAAAGTCTCAAGGACGATAATTTCTTGATGATGTCATAATCTTGACAAATGACTCCTTACATGAATGGGAGGAAATCCAGAACATATTACATATCTTCAGAAGTGCTTTTGGTTTACAGATAAACTAGTCAAAATTGACTTTTCATTATGCAAATCTTCAGGTGCAGTCAATGTCACAATTTAAAGAACTCTTTCCTCATAATTTTGTAAATATTACTGAAGGTTTTAATTACCTTGGATATTTTATAAAGGCCGACTCCTACAAGATAGTTGATTGGAATTGGCTGGTGGCTAAAGTGGAAAAATGAATTGGAAACTGGTGCAACCATTGGCTCGCCTTGGGAGGACGATACACTCTCATCAAAGTTGTTCTAGAAGGACAATCAGTTTACTAGATGGCCTTAGCATCTTTACCTATCACTGTACTTCATACGCTCCAAAAATTATCATAAAATTTCCTTTGGACATGTTGTATAGATACACATCGCCTCCATCTTTGCAGTTGGGATACACTTGCCAAACCTAAACATAAAGGAGGATGGGACCTCAGGAATATTCTACACTTTAATTTAGCTCTTGCTGCAAACACACTCTGGCATGTGTTAACAAAATATGGGATCTGGCATACTGTTATAAAATACAAATACCTCCCACTTTGTTCGGTGGCTTCTTGGCTCAGATCGACTCCAAACATTACAAGATCGACCTCATATACTTGGAGAAACTTTGCTAGATCGGCTTCTATAATTTTACATTGGCTCTCTTGGAACCCGAGGTCTGGACACTCCATATATATTGGCAAGGATCACATCTTGGGATTGGGGGATTCCTCCTACTTATCTCCTCAGCTTCTTAATCAGTTACACTCCATACATATCTACTATTTATTCCATGAAAAAGACATCTCCAGGCATGGGACTATTTCACTTTGCTGGAAATCTAGTGTTGAAATTGGCCTCCCAGCCGATTTATCCATGGAGTGGGACACATACTGTAAGGATCTCATGAGCATTGGTATTCAAATCCTTGATAGAGAGGACATGCTCTTGTGGACAGGGGGTGACTCCTCGGGCCGTCTCACTGTATACAATATCTACACAGCTATTTCAAATACGCTTTGGTTACACTCAATGGTTGGCTCGAGGAGAAAACTTTGGACTTGGAACATCCCATAGAAAATTAAACTTTTAATTTGTCTAGCTATTGAAAAAAAGTTCTCACTTGGGACACATTGCAAAGAAAGGGCTGGATTGGACCAAGCATCTGTCATCTCTACTCCAGGGGGGCAGAGACAGTCACACATATATTTTTCCATTTCTCCTTTACAAGACATGTCTGAGCCCGGATAACAATTGTTCAAAACTTAACTTCGGTATAGGATGAGACTGTTGGATTACTGAGAGGGGGAGTGAGTCAGTGATAGATTAATTCAATCATTTTTAACCACAAATGAAAGTGTTATATCAATGTAGCATTATCATCCAATAGTTGCAGAGTAAATAAACAATGAACAAATGAGCAATCATACACATACACAATACACTAGTGTTTTTATGTGGAAACCCAAAGCGGGAGAAAACCACAGAATGATTTTTATTGTATTTATTTAAGAATTACATTCATTGGAAGCACCAACTTCCTTTGTTTTCCAGCTACAATTGGAAGGAGGCTCCAACCCCCTAGTTTCTCAGGCTACAACCTGAAGGAAGATCCAAATCCGAAATTCTCTGGCTACAACCAGAAGGAGGCTACAACCCCCTAGTTTCTCAGGCTAAAACCTGAGGGAAGCTCCAATCCCCAATTCTCTGGCTACAACCAGAAGGAGGCTACAACCCCCTATGTTCTCTGGCTACAACTGGAAGGTGGCTAAAAACACCTGTCTTTGTCCCTTCCAACCACCCTGATGTAGAAGTAGAATGATGAAAACACTGTCACACTAGCACTATGAGATATACTGTTGTAAACCTGTACCAATCAACCTGTAATCAACCTATAACAAATTGTACCAATAACCTTTGTCAACATGTACCATACATCAACCTGTACCTCAACCTATACCATAAACAAATGCATCAACCATGCACCAAACCTGTACAAATAACCTATTACAACAACCTGTCTCATCAATCTTATCAACCAAATCAGATCTACTCACCAAGACAAATCTCAACCATATGCACAATATCACCAAGATGTGCATCAACCAAGCATATCACAACTCATAATCATCACCAAGATCAATATGTTCTTCTAATAATATACCAATACAAGTATTCTACATCATCCATAAACCATGTGTCAACGATACTACTAACAAGTACCTCCAACCATGTACCAAG
>JASDQU010013226.1:109126-119265 GCA_032191745.1 Picea mariana
CTGCCGAGTATTGAAACATTGGTGTCTCTGCAGGAGTTGTGGGCATATGAATGTGTGAAGCTGAAGGGAATACGGGGATTGGCGCAGCTTACAAAGCTTCGAAAACTAGATGCCTCTGACTGTTCCGAGTTAGAAGAGCTGGAAGGTGTTGAACATCTGAGATCGTTGCAGAAGCTTCATACCTATGGATGTCCCCAACTGAAATGGGGCTGGGGAGTATTAGAGCAACTGCGTCAACGATTGACGAAGGAAGGCATGCTTGTCTTATAATGAGAAAAAGTTGAAGAAGCCAGTTTTATTAAATCATTTAATCATTAGAGTCCTAGGCTGCATATATATGGCTATTTTATGGGGCTACCATTGCTTGCATGAATTAATTGATGAATTTTGAGCTTTTGGTTTTAATTGATGAATTTATTGCTCGATTTCTCCATTTGGACTGAGAAAGCTAAATCTAAATTTTCCGGAAAAGGGGGTTATTCGCTGGTATATACATGGCGCTGGATCTAATGTCTGATACTGGCGTTGGCTAAAGGGCCAACGATTTGCACCTTTTCCGACCTCTTCCTCCCAGATTCCGCCCTTCTTCCCGATGTCGTCTTCTTTAGCACCACCGGATGGTTCAGTAAGCAAAACAGTCTTATCCAGGGATTTCAAATTCAAAATTTAAACTCTGCAGTCCATTGTCTCTTCTTTGTCCCCGAGTCTATTTCAAAAACACTCTGTTTAGTTCAAAGTGATGCGGGTGATGGCAGAAGGTAAAACAGGAGCCCGGGACTGCAGCAGGAGGATGTAAAATATGCGTCATGCTGAAACATCCATAATGAACATTGCATTGCCTTGTATGTTCAGGCTTTCATTCTCACTGTTGGAAGCGATCTTGAATAATCTCTTGAACATTCGGTGGACATGTTTGGTTCCTTCTAGTGCTATCTGCATTTTCTACCAGTGATTTTCTCTGCCAACATGGGGTATCTCAGACAAGCCAGAGTTCTTCATTGGCAGCTCTGTTCTCTCAAGACTGGACAACAATCTCTGCAGTCTGTTGCGCACACTATACATAACGGAATTCTATCCTATACCATAAAGAACACGCATCTAAAAAGGTTGTAAATTAATGTTTTTTGATGTAGTCTTTTAATTAAATCATGGTTCTGATTGATTGCTAGAATTTTAGCGTTTTTAGGGTTGATTTGGGGAATTACGTTTATGGGTTTTTTGAGTTGCTAAATTGGTTGTAGATTGCTGAGGAACAGAGTATCTGCTCAGCAACTGAGGGTGAGGAAGAAGGCTTATTCGAACAAGTTGGAAATGAAGTCCAAGGAGCTTGAACAGAGGAAGAGAGGGTGTCAACTTTCCAGAGTGAATATCTCATGCTTAAACAGGTACATGGTTTGTCTTGAACCCTTCTTGTTTCTAGGGTTTTCTTCTTTTCAGTTACAGAATAGCGATTGTCTCTGTCCATGGCGTGTGTAGGTTCTGAAGAACATGACAGAGAGGAGCAGAGGAGGTGGATTTCGTGAAGTAGACGGGCAGTTATATGATTTGCAACATTTGAAAGATGTTGCAGTGGCTCAAATTCTTTTGTATTGGGCTGTGTTTTCATTTTGTCAATCACCTTAAATCAGTTTTCAACCTTTTCTTAGGACGTGGGCTATGTTAACGTCTAACATGTTGACTTTTGTTGGAAGCCATTTAAATAAAAATAGAAAAAGGAAATTCCTGCCTTTTTTTTTTCAACAGAAAAATGGCTCTTTATATTAGAAAATATAAATGGTGAACATTACATTATTATCATAGATCTTACTTTCTTTGCTTGCCTTCATTCTTGACGTAGACAAAACAAAACCTTACATAGATATGAGTTTATGACATAGACTCTATGATTAGAGCTTACATCACAACATTTCACTAAAGCCTATGAAAGGCATATATCATGGGATCTCATGGAGGGAAAAGATTCAACAAAATTCCATAATGTGACTATGCTGCTAAAAAGATGGAGACTATTCTCAAAAAAACTTCAAAGATTTTAATGACCAAAAAATACAGCTAAGAAGTTAAAAAAGATTGAAACAGTGAGTGGGGCTTTCATTTCCATCAACTCACAACTTGTAATTGATCTGTCCTTCAGTATTCGTCCGTGCTTTCTTTGAGAGGGAATCTGCGTCCATGTTTAGCTCCTTGTAGACATGGGTGAAATGAATCTCTCTAAAAGAGTTCTTAAGCTTAATGATTATGTCCATCCATCCCATCAAAGGAGGATAAAAGGAGGAAAACCCCAGGCCCATAATGTTATCGAAACCAATAAAAACTGAGTGTCTTGATCCGGGCCTCCAGCGTAGCTAGTGGGTTAACAAATGCAAGGACTTCAACAGGTTCTTCCAAGTCTGTGAGGTCGACAGTGTTGTGGTTGTAGCCGACCTTAGCCGGGTGACTACAGAGCTGTGGGGAATGTATTTATCTTTAATCACCTTATTCCATACTCCTTCCTTCATCAGGACTCGCCACAAACAGTTTGCCACCAAGGCATTATTGAAAAGATATATATTTCTGATCCCCCAGCCTCCCAATAGTTTTGGTTTTGCAACGACTTCCCGATTACAGAGATGGAAATTCTTTTTCCCCTCAACGCCCGACCAAATAAAACTGAACATAAGTTTCCTTATTTTTTCCAGAATGGAGGCTAGTATGGCCACCAATGCCATCCAATACACATGTTTTCCTTCAAGAACAGAGTTAACCAATGTGAAATGACCCCCTAACGATAGCCATCTGTTACACCACATCCCAATCCTAGCTTCAATCTTTGAGAGGAGCCATCTCCAATCAACAGATTTATAAGCATCTGCCTTTAAGAAATAACCAAGGTATTGAAAACCTTTTACAAGTTCCTCAAAATTCTGAGGAAAAATTTCTTTTAAAGTTTCTAAAGTCTCTTCGTGGACTCCAACATAGTAAAAGATAGACTTTGACCAATTTATCATCAGTTTGGAGGCTCTACAAAAGATTATTAAAATATTTTTAATCTCTAACCACTCATCAATAGAATATTTTGACATGATTAACACATCGTCCACAAAGAACAAATGTAGAGTCTTGACTAACCTGGAGACGTTTACCCCTGATAACTGTCCTTCAACTTTTCCTTTCTTTAACAACAAGCTAAGTCCTTCCATGATTAGAATGAATAACAAGGGCAATAATGGACAACCTTGTCTAAGCCCTCTACCGCTTTGGAACATTTCAGAGGTCTCCCCGTTTATCAGGTCTGCAAATTTTGTGCTAGTCACACAACTTAAAATCCAATTTGTGAAAAGTATTATATTGAAGCCTGATTTAAATAGAGTCAATTGCAGACAATCCCAGTTGATGCAGTCATAAGCTTTCTTAAGATCCAACTTTAAAATCATGGATTTTGACTTTTTTACCTAATGTTGTGCAAGCATTCCTGTGTCGTTCCTATAGCATCCAAGATCTGTCTACCTTTTAGAAATCTCAATTGTTCCTTCGACAACGAGCATGAGAGAATAGGCTTAATCCTATTTGCAATTACCTTTGATATCAACTTGTAACATAAATTACACAAAGCAATTGGTCTGTAATCCCCAAAAGACGTGGGATTATTTACTTTAGGAATAAGAGTTAGAAAGGTCGCATTTATAGACTTGTTCACCGAGCCACGTAATCTAGAGTCCTCCACCATTTCTAATAAATCATCTCCTACTATGTAAAAAAAGTGGATAAAAAACTCTATAGTCCACCCATCGAGCCCCAGAATCCTTTCTTTGGCAAAAGACTTGAGGACCTCCCAAAGTTCCACCTTCATGCATGGGCCTTCTAAAATCGCTGCATTGTCTTCCTTCACAATACAATCGTAAAGACCCGCAATGTCCACTTGATCACTAATACCCACTAGGTCAGATTCCTCATAAAAAAAATTGTAATAATTGACAACTTCCTTTTTTATTGCTACCTGATCGACATGTAGATCTCCATTCTCATCCCTAATCTCCCAAATGTGATTCATGTTCCTCCAGAAACTTGCAAATCTATGAAAGAATTTTGCATTCTTATCCCCACTCTTTAACTAGATGGCCCGACTTCTAAGTCTCCACTTCTCTTCTTCTTCTTGAAGAATTTTGTCACGCTCAGCCTCCAAGAGTTTTATTTTAATATCCCTACCACTGTTACTAATACCCTATGCCGTGTCTAGAAATAATTCTTTCAACTGTCCCTCTAATCAAACAAGCTTTTCTTCATGCTTTCTTTTAAATTCTTTTTCCCATGCTTTTATATGTGTCTTTAAAGACTTCAACGTATTGACAAATCTCTGTTGTACATCCCTTTCGACCAGTAAAGCATTATCCTTCCATACTTCATTCACTATAGTAACCACTTCTTCTTCATGTAACCAACAAGCATTGAATTTGAAAGGATACGCCGTCGGGAGTGTAAGACTATCAAGTTTTAAAAGAACAGGGGAGTGGTCCAATATGTGTGGAAAATCCACCCACGATTTATATCTACTAACTCTCGCAATGAGATCTTCAGCTACTAAAATGCGATCCAGCCTTTTTGATATGCTCGCGGTGCCCCTTCTTCCATTTCTCCACGTCGACACTAATACATCCAGAGCAATGTCTACCAATCCAGAACCATTAAAAAGTTCTTTAAAAAAAGTTGACAGGGGATCCAAATGTGTTGTATCTCCCCACAACTCCCCAACATCACAAGTAAGATTCAAGTCACCAGCTAGAATTGGATTTCGGCGAGCCAAAAGACCCCTCTCCGCCACCTTTTCCCAGAAAAATTTTCTATCCACAAAGGGCCCATACACATTAAGTAGAGTAATCGACATATTTAGCTCCAGACTAGTACCTGTTAAAAGGATACCACCACAACACAAAAATGGGCAAATGTCAAACATTTTTGGATCCCAAGATACTAATAAACCCCTCGAAGTTCCAACTGCACTTACAACACATGAGAGCCAGGAAGGACGAAATGAATTCATAAAGGCCCGAGCCTTAAAATCCTCCACCATAGTTTCTTTCAAAAAAATAATGTTCGGTGTAGTCCTCCGAAGAAGTCTTTGAAGGGAGGAGGATTTCCGGATCCCCTCCACCCCTCTAACGTTTAAAGAGAGAAAGATCATGATATTGCTCCTGCCAGAGCTTTCATGCCTCTCAGTGCCCCATTTTTTGCAATGATGTGACACCCATGTTTCTCCCAACTTGTAATTAATCATTAATTAGGATTACCATGTTGTGGCATGGGAGCAGTGTAAATGAATTATTGTTTGAATTTTCAATAAATAACTGTGGGGGTGAAGCCTTGAAAGTACTAGCCATGATATCACTAGAGGAAATAATGTGAACACTATAAGAGATCAGTTAATAAGAAAATGACTAATGGTTGAACCATCAACTACCCCATGAATAGAAGCATTGTCTAGCTGTAGAAGGTCAACCCGAAGTACCACAGAGTCCTGTAGACCCAGACTGAACCGGGTTTCCTTTTGACAGAAGGAACATGAGGGATGTGCGTGCAAGGCACACTAGAGAACAAAAAGAAGAGTGGGGACTGCGAGGAACTCGCCAGCAGAGAACGAGCCGAAGGCCACGAGCTTGATGCTAGGAAGCATTTGATAAACCTCATTGAGGCTGTGACAGAGAGAGAAATCTCTAAGAGTATGTAGAGAACGAGACCTGAGTAGAAGGTCATGAGCTTGATTCTAAGGAAGCGCCTGATAAACCTCGCGGAAGATGTGAAAGAGAAATGATCGTTGAGAATTGGCATAAATTCCTTTGTGATATCATGGCTTGGGATGGGGGTGGACAGAGCGCTAAGAATGAATGCCTCTGAACCTATGGTTGGGTGGAAAGGCAAACACCCATAGTTAGTTAGTTGGCTACAACCTATAATAGATAAGTATTCTCATATCCTGTGTATTTAAGCGGTAACTGTGAATTGAAGTTGGATATCCTATGAATGTTGCAGGGATGTGCATGTTTTCTCAATGGTTATACTGTATCCATTTAATTTTGCCTAATTGTGTATTTAAGAAAATAATGAATTCTATGGCTTGTACACGTAAATTCCTGAGCCCCGTGGTGGCTCAAGTTAAAATAAATGAACTGTGAATTTG
Source organism: Picea mariana (assembly GCA_032191745.1). Lineage (NCBI taxonomy): Eukaryota > Viridiplantae > Streptophyta > Pinopsida > Pinales > Pinaceae > Picea > Picea mariana. Next base: position 115,278 of record JASDQU010013226.1, read on the forward strand.
TTGACCTTGGGCATAAGCTCACGTGTGCATCCCAACACTCCCAGACATTCTGAAGGAAGGAGTCCGTTAAGATCAGGAGAGGTAGTGCATGTATGCACAGAGTCTCTGTGAGGCAGGCAGAGACCAAGAACCCCCTTAAGTTCTAGAGTTGATAAATAAGTGCAATTGAGCATATTCGCTGCATAAGAGGTGAATCCCTTGAAGTCCTGAAGTCCCGAAGTTAATCTAGGTCGTAGATCCGAGGATGCTCGAGAACTATCCCGACCGTCGGATCTACGATATAGTCAGCCCAACGTTGACCACTTCAGGAGGGCAGAGGTTTGGTAACACCAAAACCCTTGAAGTCCTGAAATCCCACGTTAATGTGGACCGTAGATCTAAGGATCCTTCAGGATCCATCACAATCGTTCGATCATGGGGACATGTGTATTACGTCGAGATCATGTTGGGGCCCATGTGTCGAGTGACAGTGTTGCCAGGTGTCCCTCTCGGAGTGGCACACACTGGGACCTAAGGGACCCTTGAATAAAGGTTACGAGCCATACATCTCTGGGGTCACGTAGATACCATCAGACCGTCCGATTGAGGCTGTGGTCAGCCCGACGTTGTTTGACTCCAGGAGAATAGAGGAGTTTGCATTGCAAAACTTCTGAAGAGCCGAGAGCTGAAGCAGATCTAAGTTGTCCAAGCCAAAGGGACAAGTGTCGTCAGATCCTGCACTTCGGAGAATCGAAGTGTGAAGGCACGGGGATTTCCGAACGCCGGAATCCCGAAGTCATCCCAGTCGTCCGTTGGAAAGGGACGCGTGGAAAAATATCTTCCATTTCGTAGAAAAGTCACTTCGGGAGAAAAGGGAGCGTGTTGAACAAGAACTCCCGAAGGTTGGAGAGTTGGAGTTCATCTAAGTCGTTCGTTAGCCGAGGAAAGGTGTCAACAGATCTTCCATTTCAGAAGATAGCCACTTCGGAGGAAAGTGGGGTCGTGCGAGTTGAGAACTCCCGAAGCCCAAACTACCGAAGTAAATCGTGACTGTCTATCTTAGAGGGACACACATTAGCAGATCGTGGAGTCCAGAAGTACGAACTCCGGAGGAAAGGAAGTGGAGCGTCGACCATAAGTCGTCCGAAGCTCCAAAGGTAAGGAATCATCCTAGCCGTCCTTTGTTGGAACAAGTGGATACTGGAGATTTACTTCGGGGGAAAGTCATTCCAGAGGAATTGAAGAGTAAAGGCACGAGAACTCTCGAAGGGCGGAGCGTCGGAGTTCATCAAAACCATCCATTGGAATAGGACGCATGGCGTGAGACCTGTTGCTTTGGAGGAGTGGCACTCCATAATAAAGAACGCGGAGGAGCGTTGACTGCAAGTCACTCGAAGCGGGGCAAAGGACGGATATCGATCGTTGATCGGGGAAAAACACGTGGCGCTCAATCTATAACTCTGGGTACAGAGCACTTCGGAGGAAAGAGGTGTTTGGAGCGTTCGAAACTCCTGAACGTTGAAGTCCCGAAGTAAATCTCAATCGTTGGTTGTGAAAGAAGTGTGGACCATAGATCTAGTCTGTGTGTGTTGGCGAGCTCGGAGTTCGGCGGATTCAGAGTTAGGTGTGTCAAGAACACCCGGAGGCCGAAGCTCCGAAGCGCCCTTTGATTTGGCGCCTGGGCACAACCCAAGGTCATATGAAGGACGAGGCCTAGCATGGAAAGCTAGCGCATGTTGTTCAAATCCTTCGAAGAGGCCAAGAAAGAGCCTGCGAGTTTGGAAGAACCTGCACTTTGGTGAAAGGGGAACCTAGAGAGAGTTAAGGGAAACAAAATTTTGATACCCCATCCTTTAAAAGAGCACCTAGGGGTCGAGTGTGTTACAAATTGGTATCAGAACACGACAACAACACTTGGCCTGCTTGGGCTCATGCACGAGTCGTATGAAAATGTTTCTAGAGGACTTTAAGGGGTAACACCCTATCTTACCACATTCCTAAGAGGCTTAGAAAACCTCTACTGAAGAGAGGAATGAGATCCTTTACTGTTGATAGATGTTTTGGAAATTGGCACTGTATGTTGCTAATGTTCCCAAATAAATAAGTTGACTTCACTGTGCAATTGTACGTGTTGTTGTACAGTCATAATATTTGGTTACCAAGGCTAAGATGAGCTCGTGGAGAATATTACTGCCAAACATAAATCATCTTCATAAGTTCCTTGAGTAGAAGGATGCAGATTTAAAATACGGTTGGGATTTTACGCAATGATATTGAATCATGCTAAGTCTGTGAAAAAGGAAGCCTAGCATTTCTTTTAGAAATGATAGTCAATCCTACAGGAGTGGGATTATGCTGGTGGACACTAATAGCAAGACTTGAATGTGAACGGATGGAAAGGATCCGTAGCAGTAATAACCACTACTTTAATGAAGGGTTAAACCTTGTATATGTGTATAATCTCTCACGATCAGAGGAATTAGTCTGGTGACCATTCCCTGAAAAGGGAGAGCATGCACAGATCTCGGGTTTCAAAGTGGACTGAGAAACGAATTTTGTTTATGGGTACAAGAATTGCTGGACAGGGTTTTTCTAATCAAGTTGATAAATGAAGCTGTAGAAATATAGAGTGATTGAGTGAGAAATCACAACAACCTCCCTTGCTTGGTGGATAGGAAACTAATCTACCAGAGTTCTTGTGGGAGGAGGAGAGTGGCCTCTATCCCTGACTGTGCTGAACAGTAGGAAGACTTCTAGGTGTAATGGTCAAGACCGATCTTGACCTAAAGATACTCTGGATTTCTGAACTAGGATACTTAGTAAGTAACATAATTTAAAATTGCATTTTGGCTTTAAGGGAATAGTCCAAATGGTATTAGACATTAAATTGTTAAAATTAAGATAAAATGGTTGACTAAATGTTGATCCTGAATGTGGTAAATGAAGTGCGGGGGCACTTCTAGAAGTCCAATGGGTCAGATTGGAATCCAATGGTGGATGGTAGCCATATAGATATAGTTGGAAGCTAAATTGGTTGATTCCGTTACCTCGGGCATGGTTATAATTGCGCAAATTGTATTTATAAATTGGGTAATGTTCCATGGAGGTTGAGGCAAGAGTGTTTTTTTGTTAGATGTTATCGTATAGAAAGGGAACATAGTTGTGACTATTTCTGATTCAACTTCCATGTGGATGTCGTGTGAATGACTGCAAGATCATAACTGAGAGGGAAGCTCAGTGTTGCATGTCCCTATGAGGCTTGTCATAAGGATGGAAACAATATCCTTGGAGGAGGATCTGGAAGTCTGATAGGTCCATGTGTAAATTATGCACATGCATGATGTAACGATATATGTATACTAAAGGCACAATATGGCTGCCTTGATGAGTGATATGTAAGGCAAGAATTGCACGTGCCAAGATAAAGTGAATACCATGGATGCATGGTTGACTCCATTTTGAAGAGTCGTGAAATTTTTGTTTTGAATGATAGCTTAAGGGGGATGCGCTCCATTCCCTCGGGAAAGACTAATATAAATAAATGAAAGAGTAAATGAGGAAGGATGGTCTATTGTCAGGATAAGAAGCAAATGATTATGCATTGAGAATCACATGAGAATGATTTTGAACAATCATGAGTTGACTAATTTTAAAATAGAGATGTATGTAGGTTGTGAAATATACCCATGGCAGCTACACACAGACTTTTGATTATGCATATGGTTAAGTACATCATGGATGTAAGTTAACAAAACCAGAATATGTATGGATACATAATTTGGGTGCATGACAAATATGCATGTTTATATTCCTTATGGAATATTTGGTAAACAACTAAAGGTAACTCAAGGTTGAGGCCATCACAAATAGTGATGGGCATGCAATAAGGAATTTGCATGCTGAGTGAGAACCCTGTGGAAGAACTGTGTGAAAAATATGTTAGGAGGACAAAGTCACAACCTTAATAACCCTGAGAATTAAGTAGTGAGCTACAAGCTTTTTTATATAT
>JASDQU010013226.1:119318-139534 GCA_032191745.1 Picea mariana
GGATTACATTTTGAAAGCATCATGTAATAAATAGAAGACTAATGAATGAATAAATGAGTATGTTTGATTGAATAGGCTTGGTTGAAGCCATGTTAAGAAAAGGAAGTGAGGCCTTTAGAGATAACTCAGCTGGGTTGAAAAGTCCCAGATGGTGTAGAAAGAATTGGAATAAGGGGAGAGCCCTCAATTCTTTTCTTGCTGAGTATTATGTTTTCTCTAGGATGAGAGAGCTAGTACATGGATGAAAGTAAATGTTTTGGCACCATAGTGATGATGGTCGTATTACTGTAGAAACAATCGAGATTTGTTTGTGTTGCACTCATGAAAACATTAAGGATAATGTGATGAAGTGCATAAAGATGTGCTAGGACATGTTTGAAAATGTTTTATTCTCTTAACGTTATGCACGAAAGTTTTGAAAGGCAGTGGTATGCCACGGATACCCAAATAGAGTATGATTCAGGAAGAAACCTTGATCGAGTCAGGTTAATAAAGAACCTGATAGAGGAGATGAATGCGAGCCGTTCATTGGAGAAAAGACCGATCGCAGTTGTCAAATCGACTTCAATATCCACTGGAGTTAACGGATCAAACACTAGTTGTTCGATTAGATTGACGGTCGAGGATCATCGCGGGACACAAAGGAGATATTAATGGACTTACTAGTTCACAACCCACAATCAACCCGCACCGTTGATCTCGTCGGGGTGGATGATCAACGACCACGATTAAAAGAGTCGGGCGAGCACTTTTCAAATTGCGGAGATTGAACTCTCTAATAAAGAGCAAACATATTGGGGTTCCGCAATTGCTATGAACCACCGATCTGTGAACGATCGGTGGGCGAACCTGCAAGGAACCCACACGTTAATGTCGTGTAAAACTCGTACTGTGATTGGGTTCTGTGGTTGAATTTAGCAAATCGAAGCTCTATTCTCAAAACAAATTCTCTGTCAAACACTTCTGTGTTGGAATTATTATTATCTGGAAATCGTGTGGTTTAAAATCGATCAAGGGCTAAGATCGACGTCCGCGATCATTGTGGAGATTGCATGTGCACTCGGGTTAACGTTGAGAACTGTACCTGTAATTTAAATTCAATATAGCGTTGTTTGGAGTTTGGGATTCGATCTTAGATTGGATGATCCGTATTCATTGCGGAGATTGAGAGGAGAGTTAAATGACGAGTTGGTTGAGGTTATGTAACCCCTTGCAGCCGTAGGATTTGGGGGAAGATGGATCTACACCATTGATTTGCAGACAAGGGATTTAGCCAGGATCATAGCACCTGGACATGGGCGCTGAAAGGATAGTGCCTGAAAAGAATAGAACCGAGGTCACAACGCTCGGTCACATGGAGAGAAAATGGAGTCCCTCCGGGCCAGTCAAGGAAGATAGAGTTTAGTACTTTGCGTTAGACTGTGGTCGTGGGGACTGGTTCTATGGGAATAAAGGTGCTCATAGCTAGCACATTGCATGGAATTGCTTCAAGGAAATGCATGTTTGGATGAAGGGAAGATGATGGACCTTCCATTGAGGAAGGAGGACCTTCCAAAATTTTTACTTACATCATATGGATGTCAAAGGAAAGCAAATTTGGGTGGCCATGAGTGTGGGCACCTTGGTTACTAATGAGGAAAGAATGCTTGGGTGCATCAAGAGAAACTTATAGTTTCATATGTGTCGACCTAGGATCATGACCAACCTGTAGTAGGAAGCACAATCTGACTGTAATAATGAACAAGAATGAATAAGCGATGTGGTGAAGATCTTGGCTAAGCTCCAACACACCATGGAAGAGTGATTGTCATAAAGTGTGGAAAACTTGAAATCAATGCAAGGGTGCNATTCATTCTTGTTCATTATTACAGTCAGATTGTGCTTCCTACTACAGGTTGGTCAATCTGACTGTAATAATGAACAAGAATGAATAAGCGATGTGGTGAAGATCTTGGCTAAGCTCCAACACACCATGGAAGAGTGATTGTCATAAAGTGTGGAAAACTTGAAATCAATGCAAGGGTGCATTGGGTATGAATGTGGCCATGAATGTTGGCACATTCATTAAAGTCAATTGATACCTGAATTACATTTTGAAAGGTTTGCTAGGATGAAATGATGCATAGGTAAGGGATGATTTTTTTTTCCTCCCATGTTTATATAGATGTGGTGCAACTATTAGAATGCACAATTTAAGAAAGGCTATGATAACATTTTAAATGTAGTGAGAATACACACACACACACACACACACACACACACACACACACACACGAGAAACTAACAGTTTGTTTGGATGTGTAAAGAATGACTTGTAGGAAGAAAGAGTCTTCGATATAACAATATTGTAAGCCCATAAGGAAGAACGATTTCCTACTGAGCTAAACTTCCATGGGGAGGGAAGTCCCATGCTTGTGAATCTCGTTCCGTGTGGAACATATCTGAAAATAAATGAAGAAATTGGAAAATCTGTGGGTGACAGATTTGCAATAAAATTCTGAAATTTAGAATTGTGATGATGTCTCATGAATTCTGTATACCTGTGATACAGGTGAGAAGAAAAGATCTGTCCAAAAATGATGGATGAAGGCTATCCAACTGAAAAGCATGGAGGCCACTGCTGAGCCATGAGAACCCCGTGGTAAGACATGATTGCCTGGAATATGTTGTGTTGAGGTAACACAAACCGGAGGGACACCTCGACAAAGAAATTCAGAGGGATGCCTCAACTGTAAGGCTTGATAAAGTCTCTGGGATTCTTCTTGTGCGATAAAACCTTGGCAAGGCAAGATGGATCACCCGAGGAACTGTATAATAGAGAAGGGGATGCTTGAGCCTGGGCCTGGAGGGTGAGTGACCACAAGGAAGAGGAGACTCTGATAGTTCTTGTAAACTATTGATTGGGATCATGCACACAATGGGCATGTCAAGGAAAAATAGTGAGCATGGATAACAAGACATCCATGTGGATACAAATCCACAAACTACGTAAATAAGTATTGTGCTAGATTATGAAATTTTTCTAGAAATTTTATGCAACAGTAAAATGTTTTTGCATGAGACTATGATTAATTTGCTTGTTGTCCAAGAATTATTGAAGGCAGGTGACTAATATTAAGAGTCTGAAAAAGGACTTGACTGAGAAAGAAGGTCAAGACTTCTGAAGTGGTTGAATAAGAAAGGCATGAAAGGTGTTACTGAGAAAGAACACTAAGGACGATATTCCTTTTAAGGGGGAGGGGATTGTATCACCCCTGTTTCCCCCAACTTGTAATTAATCATTAATTAGGATTACCATGTTGTGGCATGGGAATAGTGTAAATGTATTATTGTTTGAATTGCCAATAAATGATTGTGGTGGTGAAGCCTTGAAAGTACTAGCCATGATATCACTAGAGAAAAGAATGTGAAAATTATAAGAGATCAGTTAATAAGAAAAGGACTGGTGGTTGAACCATCAACTACCCCATGAATGGAAGCATGGTCTAACTGCATAAGGTCATTCTGAGGTACCACAGGGTCTTGCAGACCCAGACTGACCTGGGTTTCCTTTTGACAAAAGGAACAAGATAGGAGGGATGTGCGTGCAAGGCATGTTAGAGAATAAAAAGAAGAGTGGAGAATGCGAGGAACTCGCCAGCAGAGAACGAGCCGAAGGCCACGAGCTTGATGCTGAGGAAGCATCTGATAAACCTTGTCGAGGCCGTGACAGAGAGAGAAATCTTTGAGAGTATGCAAAGAACGGGACTTGAGCAGAAGGTCGTGAGCTTGATGCCGAGGAAGCACTTGATAAACCTCGCAAAAGATGTGAAAGAGAAAGGATCGTTGAGAATTGACATAAATTCCCTGGTGATATCATGGCTTGGCATGGGGGTGGCCAGAGCACTAAGAATGAATTCCTCTGAGCCTATGGCTGGGTGGAAAGACAAACACACACAACCAATAAGTTGGCTACAACCTGTAATAGATAAGTATTCTCATATTCTGTGTATTTAAGTGGTAACTATGAATTAAAGTTAGATATCCTATGAATGTTGTAGGGATGTGCATGTTTTCTCAATGGTGATACTGTATCCATTTAAGTCCACCTAATTGTGTATATAAGAAAATAAGGAATTCTCTGGCTTGTACATGTAAATTCCTGAGCCTCGTTGTGGCTCAAGTTAAAATAAATGAACTGTGAATTTTTTTACCTTGGGCATAGCCTCACGTGTACATGCCGACACTCCCATTCATTCTGAAGGAAGGAGTATGTTAAGCTCAGGAGAGGTAGTGCATGTATGCACAGAGTCTCTGCGAGGCGCGCAGAGATTGAGAACCCCCTTAAGTTCTAGAGTTTATAAATGAGTGCAAGGGGTGTGCGAAAGATTTCTCTAAGTGTTAAGTTCAGGAGAAATAACGCAAAATACCTAAGTAATTAAGGAGATGACAAATCTTAGGAAGGATAGCGAGATTCAAGCCTTGAAAGGAGAGATCCTTTCGTTTGGAAGATGAATGGATGAGATTAGTTCGGAAGGATTTGAAGTTCTTCATGATCGTCATATCTGGAGAAGGAACGTGGGTGTTAACCCTTAGAGCCCTTCGGACTTCGCGGGTCTGACGAATTGAGCATATTCCCCGCACAGGAGGTGAATCCCCTGAAGTCCCGAAGTTAATCTGGGACGTAGATCTGTGGATGCCCGGGAACTATCCCATCTGTTGGATCTACGATATAGTCATCCCGACGTTGACCACATCGGGAGGACAAATGGTAACACCAAAACCCCCGAAGTCTTGAAGTCCCGAAGTTAATGTGGACCATGTATCTAAGGATCCTTTGGGATCCCTCACGATCGTTCGATCATGGGGATGCGTGTATTACGTCAAGATCATGTGGGGGCCCATGTATCGAGTGACGACGTTGCCAGGTGTCCCTCTCGGAGTGGCACACACTGGGACCCAAGGGACCCTTGAATGGAAGTTATGAGCCGTAGATCTCTGGGGTCACGTAGATACCCTCGGACCGTCAGATTGAGGCTGTGGTCAGCGCGACGTTGACCCACTCTGCGAGAAAAGAGGATTTTGCATCGCAAAAATCTTGAAGAGCTGGGAGCCGAAGCAGATCTGAGCCGTCCAAGCCAAAGGGACAGGTGTCGTCATATCCTGCACTTCGAAGAGAAGTCACTTCGGGAGAATCGAAGTGTGAAGGCATGAGGATTTCTGAAGGCCGAAGTATCGAAGTCATCCCAGCCGTCCATTGGAAAGGGACGCGTGGTAGAAGATCTGCCATTTCAGAGAAAAGTCACTCTGGGAGAAAAGGGAGTGTGTTTAACAAGAAATCCCGAAGGCCGGAGAGTCGAAGTTCATCTGATTCATCCATTAGCTGAGAAGAGGTGTCAGCAGATCTTCCATTTCGAAAGATAGACACTGCGGAGGAAAGTGGGGTCGCGCGAGTTGAGAACTCCCAAATCTCAAACTGCCGAAGTAAATCGTGACCGTCGATTTGAGAGGGACATGCATTAGCAGATCGTGGAGTCCAGAAGTGCGAACTACGGAGGAAAGGAAGTGGAGCATTGACTAGAAGTCGTTTGAAGCTCCAAAGGTAAGGAATCATCCTAGCCATCCGTTGTTGGAACACATGGAGACTGGATATTTACTCCGAGGGAAATTCACTCTGGAGGAATTGAAGAGTAAAGGCAAGAGAACTCCCGAAGACCGGAGCATCAGAGTTCATCAGAACTTCCCATTGGAATAGTATGCGTGGCATGAGATCTGTTACTTCGGAGGATTGGTACTATGGAAGAAAGAACACAGAGGAGCATTGACTAAAAGTCGCCCGAAGCGGGGGAAAGGACGGATATCGACCATTGATCAAGAAAAAACACATGGCGCTTGATCTATAACTCCGGGTACGAAAAACTTTGGAGGAAAGAGGTTTTTGGAGCGTTCGAAACTCCTGAGCACCGAAGTCCCGAAGTAAATCTCAGTCGTTGGTTGTGAAAGAAGTGTGGACCGTAGATCTGGTTCATGTGTGTTCGCGAGCTAGAGTTCGGTGTATTGGAATTCAGGTGTGTCGAGAACACCTAGAGCCTGAAGCTCCGAAGCGCCCTTTGAGTTGGCACCTGGGCACACCCTGAGGTCATATGAAGGAAGGGGCCTAACATGGAAAGCTAGCGCCTGCTATTCAAATCCTTCAAAGGGGCTAGGAAAGAGCCCGCGGATTTGGAAGAACCTGCACTTTGGTGAAAGGGGAACCTAGAGAGAGTTAAGAGAAATGAAATTTTGATACCCCACCCCTTAAAAGAGAGCCTAGGGGTCGGGTGTGTTAAAAATGACAGGTAAGTGTGATTCATCAGATAACAAATCCAATTTCTCTTTCTTTTTCTTCACACTCTAGGTTTTTATTGGAGAAATCTCCAATCCCAGACCCCTTGACCAAGTGTAATCCTTCCCAATATTCACTCCCTTGGGTCCCGACTGTCCGGAACCCCCTTTTGAATCCGATCTGTGGAAAACTGTCCTCCCCTGAAAAGTTGGTAACTGTATCTGTGATAGAGCCTCTCTATAGGCAGGTACAAGGGACTCAAGCACATCCCTAATGGCACTATCCCTCAAATCAGATTCCCTATAACCTGGGTCTATGCAAATGTAAACTAAACCAACCAGATAGGCAGGATCTCCTCTTGGAGATCCCAGACCCCCAGACGTACCATGGGCCGAGAAGTTACCAACCTCCTCTGAGTCGAGGGGAAGGACACTTTCACCCCGAGCGTCATCAAAGACTACATTTCTAGGACTCCCCCCTTCCCAAGCACTAGAGTTTGGGGCTGCTTTGGTAAAACCCATCGGAACCCGACAAGAATCAGAAACATCCTTATTTCCCCCTTGCAATCCAAAATAACTAAAGGAATCCAACACGTTTTTCCCCCAGGAAGTTAAAGAATAATAAAGCATAGGGAAAATGGATTTAATCTTACCCATTATCGTGTCCAAGTGTGTCGACTGGATAGGTTCCAAGAACTCATCACCGCTTGGACTATACCTACATGATTCCACATGTGACGACTCCACTCGTGTTGATATTTCCAACAATGTGCCTTCCAAAACCTCCTCTTCAAAGAACCTTGGACAGTCCCGCCTCAAGTGGCCAGTATTCCAACACTGAGAGCATCTAAACAAAATACCCAAATAGTCTAAGGATTGTGCCAAATGATGTCCTCTCCACACTATCTCCTAGGACTCCAGTAGTCGTGCATGTATGTCGATTTCCACTAAAACTCTTCACATCTTTTTGTCCACAGCCAAAAGTGCCTCATCATCAACTTTTATGAGCTTACCCAATGCATTTCCAATGGCTTCCAGAGCCTTTACATTCCACAAATAAAGCGGTAAACCAGGTAATAAAACCCAGAGATGTTTGTGGCGGAAATAATCATGTGTTGGGTCAAAGCTTACGCGCCAACATTTTAACATCAAACTCTCTCCACCAAAGCTCTAAATTTTTTCCAAGATAAACACAGAGTCTTCAGCCCTCTTAAAATGAAAGCCGAACCAACCTCTGGTCAGAAAAACCACTTCAAGGATGTACCCCAACAATGGACTCCAATTGTTACTAACCCAATCAACCAAAGACATTGTGCACCTAACACGATACGAGAATCTCCCTACCAGAGCACAAAGTGATAAACTAACCGTATCCTCGAGACCAATGTCCTCTCCTAACATCAACTTTCTTTTTGAACAGTTCAGGATCCAAGCCTTTACTCTGCTTCTTCCTATAATATACGGCTTCCTCTCGAGAGTTTCTCGATTCAAACTGCCCGACGTCCTCCCAGTCGCACCCCTGACACCACTTTTGAAAACACAGAGTGTTCTTCCACTTGCTGTCTAGCAGCAACATTCCTCGTCTCTCTCGTAGTGGAAATGTGAAAAATGGAAGCTTCCCGAAGTGAGGCCGTAGGAGAAGAACGTTTCAGTGGAATTTTCGAGCCCCAATGTGATTTATTACTTGCATTTAACTCGAGCACATATGACGAGGTGAAGAGACCCTCCCTCCTCCAGATGGCTTCATCATCAACCCCCATAAGGTCACTGACTTCAACTTCCATTAGGAAGCTACTCCATTGGGTAGTGAGTCAGCACCAAGTGCCCAACCACCACTGAACACCTCCAGGCAAAGTGACAACACCCTGAAAAAACTCTTAAAAACCTCTGCACATTATGAAAATCAAGGATGGAAGGACCTGCACTACTCCCATCAGAAACATAAATAACAGGCCCACTAAGTAATGGCTAATTGTTTGGTAACGAGGCGAGAAGACAGGTTAAATATATTGTCAAAACTCTGCCAAAAATAGAGGTTGTGTTTCCTCCGTAGCACTGGAGCTATGATATGATAAATAAAGGAGTCCCAAACATCCCAGGCAATGTACATCAATTCCTCCAATAATAGTAAATAGGTGGTTCAAAAAATACCCCTGAAGAAAATGCCTTAATCATAGCCCAATATTCTCCACAGAAGAGACTAAACCCTTAACAAAAAAAGTCACAGAAACCCCTGGAAAAGTTCCAACAGATGCCATTGACGGATTTCGAAGGTTCAAAAACTTCAATTCCCACCCAGAATATAGTGCATATTGTAATTGGTTTGGAGTGAAATATTTTTTACTCATAAATAATTTTAAATTTTGTTACAATCAAATGTTCAAATATTTATTTATTAATCTAATCATTCTTTAAATCAAAAAATAAATTTTGAATTTTTTAAATATAAAATTCTATTTTGGAATTGATTAATAGTTATGATTCAACACATTTTATGTGATTTTATAAATATTTATTAAATAAAATAATAAAATAAATAAAAAATGGAAAAAAAATCAATGTTGCACGAGTTTATGGAACGAGGAAACATTGGAAACGTGGGTATGAGTATCGGATACGGCTAAAAGCTTCTCCTAAATTTGTAGGAAGCGTCAAGTTGAGAGTGGCGATAATATATATTAAATTTTAAATAATATAATATTAAATTTTAATAAATATTAAAAATTAAAATTTATAAAATTTAAAATATGAAAAATAATTGAATAAAATAATTAATAATTTATAAACGTTGAAGAGAAATTTGACACTTAAAAGTTAAACCATAAATATTAAAGTCTAAAGATAAACATTTATGCTTTTAAATTATTCAAAAGATTATATTTTGTATTTTAGTTTAGGAAACAAAAGCACCCGCATCATATTGATATTCATATTGATAAAATGTCCAAAGTAATAGATAGTTCAAAAATGAGCAAAATGCCCAAAGTAATACATATTTGATATTTCAAAAGCTGGAAAAATGATCAAAGTAATGCATAGTCCAAAAATGCCTAAAAACGAAGGCTCAAAATATATAATTAACAATGAAGGTTATCATAAAGTGTGATCTTCAATTGCAAGTCTATCCATATAAGCTTGAGCTTCACTAAGCACTGCAAATCCATCATCACCATCATCATCATCATCACCAAGATTAAATGCAATGTGATCTAAGGGTATGCCAACCAAGCCTGCATTTGGTGAAGGATTATCCTCATCATCATCAATCTGAGTAGGATCTTCAACATCCACATCCCATCGTGTTGTCGGGCCTTCTAAATACTCAGGTAGCTTCCTTGAACAAAGTCAAAGACTACTATGCACATAAACCAATTTCTCTGCTCTATTTGAGGTAAGCCTATTCCTCTTAATAGAGTGGATGAAACTATAGGTGGACCAATTCCTTTCTACTGCAAAGGAACTAGCAACTTGAGATAGCAAGCACGAGGCAAGTTGTCGAAGCTCTTGGACTCCCCCCCATACATTATCCACCATCCAATGTGATTCTTTTGTGCATAAATCTTGATGTCCTGCTTTGCATCCCAAGTGAATGTAGGGGGACTTAAGGTACCAAAATCAATAAATTGTGCTCGTATCATACTTACTTCATCATGAGTATACATATTTCTTATGGCATCAAGAAACCCATTCATCATCAATTGGTATAACTTTATTTGGTCTCTCCATATACCACTTTGGATTAATGGCATATGCAGCCACATGAAGAGAGGTATTGAGTTTGAGCCATCTCTTGTCTATTATATTATGGATTTCTTGGAAAAACTCCAAAGAGGGGTTTCTCTGATGAATTATGTGCCTTACCTTGCCCACCATGCTACCCATACATTCATATATTTCCCCACGAGTAGGGGAATCAAAATCTGCATACCTAATCAACTCCACAATTGGAGTTGCGAAAGAAACCACATATCTACACTTAGACCACCAATCTTCATCAAGAACCATATCTCTTATCTTCTTGGCTTGAGCTGATTTACACTGGGACCATGCATTCCATTCTTGAGAAACAACAATGGCTTGTAAGGATGCATGTACCTCAATCATACGCTGAAGAAGAATGAAGTATGTGGCATATCTTGTTTCTGCAGGTTTTAAAAATTGTTTCCTTGCTTTCATCCTGTAGATTGCTAATGATGCATGGTGGTTGCAAATGAACATTTGTGCATCTCTTGCATTTGAAATGAGTTTTGAAATCCAAGATATTTTCCCAATGTCTTTGAGGACATTGTTAAGGGCATGTACACAACAAGGAGTCCAAAAGACATGCCTATATCGACTTTGGACCATCAATCTCGCTGCTTTGCAAACAGGTGTTGCATCTGTGATTACATGTACTACATTTGAACGACCAACCTCATCAATTGCATCCTTCAATACCTCAAACATGAAGGTAGCATCCTTAAGTTTTCCACTGCAATCCATTGCTCTTAAAAAATAAGGTCCTACTAAAGATGTGACAATAATATTCAACAATGGCCTTTGTTGAATGTCTGTCCAACCATCCATGACTATTGAACACCCTGTAAGAATCCAAGATTGTTTCAGGTCCCCTGTAAGTGATTGCATTCTTGTCACCCCCTTATCCAACAATGATGTCCTCATTTTGTTGTAACTTGGGGGTGTATATCCTGGCCCAACAGTTATGATTTTTCTCACCATTTATTTGTAATATGGTGAACGAGTGGCATTAAATGAAATTCCATTTGCCATAAAAAAATCAGCGACAACATCATCAGTCGCATCCCTATGCACCACATTGTACATTTTATGAATTTGTTTAGTAGCAACACTAGTAGAACCCTTACTCCTTACGGAAGTATACCCCTCCTCACAGTCAATTTGTTTTAGTTGACTTTGATTCACTGAATCTCATGTATCATGGGAGGATGATACAACTATAGGTACCTTAAAAGAACATGAATTGTCCACATATGTTTCACTAACACCTAAGGAACTCATGTGAAGCTTGGTTAACTCCATCCTTTTTTCAATATCACATGTGCAACCTTTAACCCCTTCACCAGATATGGACAAAAGATGATGCCACACCCTAGTGTAGCTTCCCTTAAATACATGGTTGCACAATGTGCACATCCATTCTTCACAACCACCACTATTCTTTTTCTTGTTTTTAGTGATTTTTTTCACATACATTAACAACAGTTTCTTGGAGTTTGTGTTTTGTTGGACTTGGTTTTGGCTTGAAATTGGAATTGGAGTAGAACTTGTGTCTTGTCCCCTAGATTGTGGACTCTTACTCTCCATGATTTCCCTGGTGGTTGATACACAACATACAATTGTACATTAAAAACATGAAACAATATGACACAAAATATGTAAATTATTATTAATAAATGAAATTTGTGTCTTTAAACTTTAAAACTTAGAAATTATAATCTTTTTAAATTTAAAAAAAAAATCTTTAAAGTTTAAACTTGTATACTTTAACTTCAACTGCTGGCCAGATTCCCTCAAAAATTTTAATCATGGTTTTAAGTTCGTGACTTCTATCTACTTCTCTAAAGCAGAATGAAATTATGACCACACTTTCTAACCATAGTTATACCCAAAATTTTATTAACCATTCTAATATGGGAATGATTTGCATGTTAAGTTTTCATTGATGCTATATATAGTATATACATTCTAATTTAAGATGTTGCATAAATGATAAATATTACAACATGCAAATATTTCATTTAAGTGAACAAACTCTTACATATAATAGAAGCTGAAAGAGTTTTTTTTGTACAAGAGTTCATGAAGAAGCTGCAAGAGTTCATTTGTGCAAGAGTTTAAGTGAAATGAACATTTGTGCATCTCTTCAAAATAGTGAATAATTTAACTGTACTTTAGTGAATAATTACAGTTATTAGCATGCACAACTTGGCTGAAATACATTATGAATTTCTTTTCTAACACAGATGGAATATGAAAATGGGCCAGATAAGGAGTGGAGTGTCATATTTGTACAGTGCTTGATTAATTCCAGGTCGGACAAGTGAACTGGAACTACACAGGTAATAAAGTATGCAGAGAAGAAATATATAGGTTTGATAGAGATAATATAGTGTGAAGAGAACAAATACACAGGTTTTACAGAGGTTCAATGTAATCGAGCACATCAAACTAGAAAAAAGGGAGGCAAACTTTATTTGATAATTTGCCTTACCTATTTCATGGAAATTGAAATCGAATCTGAATTGTTGCATGCTAGCATTGGTTATTTTCTAACTCTCAACTCTATTCATTCTACCTGCCACAACTCTATTCATTAGATAGAGGTAAGGATAATCTTAATTGTTGCATGCTAGCGCCGATAATTTTCTAACTCTCAAATCTATTCATTCTACCTCCCACAACTCTATTCATTAGATAGAGGTAAGGATAATCTGAATTGTTGCATGCTAGTGTCGGTAATTTTCTAACTCTCAACTCTATTCATTCTACTTGCCACAAATCTATTCATTAGATAGAGGTAAGGATGTTGGTCTACCTGCCACAACTCTATTCATTCTGAGAGTAGGAAATAGAAGATGAAATGTGTAACGAGAATAGGAAATAGAAGATAAATTGTGTAATGCATGTACAACCTTTTCCAGTAGAAACCATGCCAATAAACTTACATTAGAACTTGAGAAATTTACTCCGAAAGTGTAAAGACAAGTGGAAGGATTTAAAAAGAATAGTTAGTTAACTGGAGTCATAAATACACAGTGCACACACTCTATAACATAAAAATTAAAAAAAAAACTAGCCTTTCCGATTCTAAAAATTAAGTGAATGTTATTCGTTAGAAACTCAGATGCAGATTTTAGAATAGTGAATATATCATATGACGGACTAACCTGTGGGAGAGGGTATCACGGTCGTGGTTGTTAAGACGTTGAATAACAGGTGGAGATCATGAATCAATGAAGTGTCGACCATTCAAATCACATTATAAAACATCAACAAGGGCGTGTCGACTATCTGTAGCACACGTGATTTTCATGTTCTGGAGTCGGGAAGCTTCAAGCATTACAAATATGAAACTCAAAAACAGATCATGACCCTGAGCATTACAAATATGAAACTCGAAAACAGATCACGACCCCGAGCATTACAAATTTGAAACTCGAAAACAAATCGCTTGTAAACGGAACAATAACTGTTACCTTAACACCTGTAGTGTAGTTTCTGCTCGACGCGTCTCACACTCTCTTGAATCTCTTGAATTTGAAGCCACCTATCCACAAACGCAGCTCGTTAGTCTCTCTCACAGTGCGTCTCACACTCTCTTGAATCTAAAGCCACTTCTCCACGAAATTAATTGTGTATCATTGATGAGAGGGGCTCTTTTTATTGAGAATTTTTGAGAGAGATTTTAGGCTTTAGCGAGAGAGATTTTAAGCTTTAGTGTGGGAAAAAATTAGTGATTGCTGATTTTTCAATCCGTGGGTGCTCCTTGTTTTATGGGAAGCTTGTACAAGTTCCCAAGATTCCAAAACTAGTCCCCAAGCTCATGTTTTTTCATATTAGCAGCTCCCAAATAGTTCCCAAGCTCCCAAAACGGTGGGAGCATTATTAGAAACTCCTAAGCTCCCTGGAATACGGAAACATGGGGAACGAACTTTCTAAAGGTTGAGAGCGGTTCCGTGTAATATATTAAAAAATGTGATTATACGAACTTTCTAAAGGTTGGGAGCGGTTCCATGTAATATATAAAAAAATGTGATCATATGAACTTTCTAAAGGTTGGGAGCGGTTCCATGTAATATATAAAAAAATGTGATCATACGAACTTTCTAAAGGTTGAGAGTGGTTCCGTGTAATATATAAATAAATGTGATTAGATATAACACATGTATCTCTATGCAATTTTACAAGTATTTATATTTATCACATAAATAAAATAATTAAAAAAATGAAAAAATGAAAAAAAGATGTGATAATATATAACACCTATGCAAACTCTTAAATGTGCCTTGTGTTTTAAATGTTGAGGTAGGAAAATCGTACTTCCCTAGGTAGGGAAATCTGTAACAAATTTTGATGTATGTAACAAATTTTGATGTATGTGCATGATGTTGTGATTAATTATTTTGTAACAAATTTGATGTATGTTCATGATGCTGTGATTAATTCTTCTTCCATGGAAATAAGATGTATGAGCATGATGTTGTGGCAAGAATCCTCCATATGTACACATCATGGTTTCTCACTATACGCAACCTTGGAACTATACGCAACCTTGGAAATGAGATGTAAGAGCATGATGTTGTGGCAAGAATCCTCCATTGAAGATGTGCACATCATGGTTTCTCAATAAAAACAACCTTGGTGCACTGCAACATTTAAGATCAACTACCATGTGCCATGGAAATGAGATGTATGAGCATGATGCATTTAAGATCAACTACCACATGTGCCATGGAAATGAGATGTATGAGCATGATGTTGTAGCAAGAATCCTCCATTCGAGATGTATACATCATTGTTTCTCACGATACACAACCTTTTATCAACTACCACGTGCCATGGAAATGAGATGTATGAGCATGATGTTGTAGCAAGAATCCTCCATTCGAGATGTACACATCATGGTTTCTCACTATACACAACCTTTGTACACATCATGGTTTTTCACGATACACAACCTTATTTAAGATCAACTACCATGTGAGCATTTAATAAGCAATCAATTTCCATGCCTTGACAATCTAATGAAGGATTTCATTTAAAGCACTCCACAATGCATTTACAACACCTATTAGCTCAATTAAAACTCCTGCCAGTATCATTGATAGACAACCTTTGTACACATCATGGTTTTTCATGATACACAACCTTGGTGCAGTGCAACATTTAAGATCAACTACCATGTGAGCATTTAATAAGCAATCAACTCCCATGCCTTGACAATCTAATGAAGGATTTCATTTAAAGCACTCCACAATGCATTTACAACCCCTGTCAACACAATTAAAACTCCTGCCACTATCACCGAGCACACGACACACTAAGCTCAACTTGGTGGCAACTACGGAGTGTAGCTACTACAGGCAAGCAACAATTTGGTTTAGCAATCAGCAGTAAGTCGGTCCTATGGTCTTCTCCATTTATATATATATATAAATGGTCTTAAATGGACACTATTTCTTTACGTTATCAAATCTTTGCTCCTATTTCTTTACGTTATCAAATCTTTGCTCTGTGTTCATGGGCGTCTGCATTCTCCTACATTCATCTCTCTTGATCGATTTGAAGAGCGTCCTACATTCATCTCTCTTGATCGATTTGAAGATCAGTTCCATCTGATCATATGCAACCTTCAGTTCCATCTGTTCATATGCAACCTTCTGATATCATGTAAACCAACCATCATATATAAATATATAATCTTGTTTTCCTTTAATGACATTTTTCCTTATAATACAAATTTATACATTTAAACCAACCATCATACATAAATATGTAATCTTATTTTCCTTTAATGACATTTTTCCTTATAACATATAAATTTATATGTTTATTATAAATATAAATGTGTATAACATTTTTCCTTATAACATAAATTTATATGTTTATTATAAATATAAATGTGTATAACATTTTTCCTTATACTGTATAAATATATATGTAATACATATAAATTTACATATAAATTTTTCCTTATAAATGTAAATTTATAACATATAAATTTATATGTAATATATATAAATTTATATCATATAATATGTAATACATATAAATTTATATGTTTATTATAAATATAAATGTGTATAACATTTTTCCTTATAACATATAAATATATATGTAATACATATAAATTTATATGTTTAAACCAACCATCATATATAAATATGTAATTTTGTTTTCCTTTAATGGCATTTTTCCTTATAAATTTATATGTAATAAATATAAATTTATATGTTTATTATAAATATAAATGTGTATAGTATTGAAACTTTTGTCATTCTTAATAATTGAGCTATGTAAAAATTGTGATACAAATTCCTTATTTTTTCCTCTCATTTTTACACATTTTACATTTTTCCACATTTTGCAAATTCCCTTATAAAATTTTTGGTCATTTTACATTTTTACACATTTTGCAAATTCCCTTATAAAAATTTTGGTCTTAAGTTTTTGTCAATTCACATATTTCCATCTATGAAATTCAATTGAAAAAACAAAATAACTTTTTTCTTAGACCATACATAGACCAAAACTAAGAAATAAATCTTTTTCAAATTGCATACTTCCATAAAGAAGAAGAAATATTACAGCAATTGTACCCATGGCGATATCCTTCGAGCTCCCAAGCATTACATATATGAGGGGAGGAACAAAGTTGGAATCCGATTTTTTTTTTTTAAACAAACCCAATTAAAAACACACTTCAGAGTGTCCATTAGAAAGCAAGACTGTTGAATTCAGTAGACCTTGTGTAGTTAAGCTAGTCCATAAATGAAACAATCAAAGTTGTCTAAAATTTGATAATCATCTTGATTCTGAATTACAATTAAGGCATTCTTGGCATAGTGTTCGTCTTAGGATACAGAACGCCTTACTTAGGATATATATTGAACGCTCCATGGAGTGATGCTCGTTGCCATGTGATGTGAGCATTACCCCTATGTTGAGTGATACTGAAGGTGTATGTGAGCATTACCCCTATGTTGAATGATACTGAAGGTGTATGAGTGGCCTTATGTATTGGACACCGAGTAATATAAGTTGGACTATCATCCCATCCTGTCCGAAATTTACTAACACTTGCTTTCAGAGACATGTTCATTAATGCAATAGTACTAAAAACCATAAACAGGAATAAATTTCAAATCGAAACTATTAAGTCTCTCAAGACAAAATTAGTATCCGAGCCATACCAGTGGATTGTGGTATTGTGTTTTACATGATTAATGACCTTCACAATCACCTTGTCACCGTCGTTTACTGCAATCGTAGGTCCAGGAAACTGTCCATTCACTATTAGAAGAGGCTTGGACTGGCACAGGCGGGTTGTATTCTGATATTGCACCTGCAAAATTAAGCATGATACAATAATATCATTGCCCCAAAATGAGAAACCGAAATGTATTAAACATGGGGAAACAGAAATGTATTAAACATGGAGAGATTTATATTTCCCAAAACAAATTCCATCTTGCCTTTAGTTATATTAACAATCTTTAACATTCCAAAAAATGCAAGGCTATAGGTAATCAGTTACCAATGTTTTTGGGTGTTTTGTTAATTTATATTATCAAACAAATATAAGGCGATAGTTTAACCAATTATAGTCAATATTTTTAGGTATTTTGCTATTTCTATAACCTCATAAATACTCCATTCAAAATTAGAGTCACTACTCTAGAGTAACAGTAAATACCCTATTAGAGATTAGACACACTACTCTGCAGTGGAGGTATTTATATTGACATGCAACATGAAAGAAATCAACTTGAAAAAAGAAAAAAGCAAATGCCAGTGGGTTTGTTGGCTCCTTTTTGGATGTAAATTGCAGTATAAGGCAGGCCAAGTTCTTTCTAAGAAAATCCTCTGTGAAATCTTGTTAATTCACGAGCCATTAATCTAATTTCTGAGAATTACGGGCACAACTAGAAATATATCACTAACTTACAATCTCCTCTCTCCTTGTTTGGGCTCCCCGTTCATGGAGCAGCCTTACTAAATAATTCACGAGCCATTAATCTCATTTCTGAGAACTATTAGCACAATGAGAAATATATCACTAACTTACAATCCCCTCTCTCCTTGCTTGGGCGGCTCCCGGTTCTTGAGCATCCTTACTGAAAACTTCGAAGTCTCACAGAGTTCTGGTCAATTAATAGAACTTATTGTTTGCCCCTACTCAGGTCCAGTTTAACACTGGAAAATGAATGATAGCAATAGTAGGAAGATGCAAGAATTACCCGAGAAATGAGAGAACTGAATTGAGGTGGCAAGTGCATATGACAGCTGCTTCGGAAAGATTCCTACACGTTATTAGGGAGAAGGTATTTGACACGTATTGGATTTAATGTTATATTAGTTTTTTAATATTATATTCGTTTAAGTGGGACGAAAAACAGTGCTTTCATATAATTTTAGTACATTCAAAATGTTAAATATTTCCATTGATCAATAATGTTAAATCCGAAGAGGTCCAGACACCAATGCCAACAAGCAAGCTGGTTCGGGTTACTTACAAACAAAATGGTCACAACTAGGGACCAAGTCTAAACAAGTAAAATCGAATTATTCCAGGAGCCGTAAGATATGCAATAATGCCATTAAAGTCCATAATACGTTTTCTCTATTCTAATTTCAAAATGGACGGAGTCTGTCGCTTGCTTGCAAAACTTAAATTTATAACATTAAAAAAACTAAAATCAAAATTCATGAATTATTAATATTATATTAACTCCCTCTGATTATTAATATTATATATAATAACTCCACACATATTAATAGTATTATATTAACTCCGTGTGATGATTAATATTCTTTAATAATTCTAATAATTAATATTATATATAATAACTCTACGGATATTACTAATATTATTTTAATTTTCTAGTTAAAAGAATATTATAATATTATGTTTATCACTAATATTCGTATATAAATTTCATGAATTATTAGAAAAAATAATAAGTATAAAATGAAGACATAAATCCATAAGAGGAAAGACATCAATCTTTAATAACTATTATATTTTAGCTATCAAATAAAAGGAAAAGCAAATCACAACAATTTCATAAAATTTTCATACATTTAAAATGAGGAAGAGAAGTTAAATTTAACAAGATGTGTTTCATAAGGATAAAACAAGTGAACTCAATTTTGTCTTATGATAATAGACTCTAAAACAATCACCTTATAAGGAATTTAATGACCTTATAAGGAATTTAATGAGATGTTTAAGACCATTTTTCCATATTTTATTTATTATTATTTTTAATTTTTTAATAGTTTGAATTTTTTTAATTCTCAAATACAAAATAGTTATATAAATTTATTTAATTTTCTTTTTTAATTTTGATTTTTTTTTTTACAAATTATAAATATAATTACTTTTTCAAAAAAATTAATATTAATTAATTAAATAATCACTAATTAATAATACCATCTTCATTTTTAATCTAATAACCCTTTTTACATAATAATCTACATTTGTATACCGTATTTTAATTTTTTTTTTTTTTTTAGGATAATAATATAATTATTTTAACATTCCTTTTTTATTGGGATTTCTTTTTATAAAGAGGTTGTAATTTCAAGGTAGACTGTCTTACTTTTGAACTTGTATTTGTAAATTGAATCCGAGTTTAAAGAGTGATTATGAATTTTAACAATGTCTTTCAATATTACTTTCATCTTTTAAAATTTGATTCTTTAAACAAAACTTTTACATGAGTAGATGGATAATTTACTACACCATATGCATGGACAAAATGGTCAAAATACATTACCTTCTGAATACAAATTGGTAGAGGAGCATTTTAATTGCAAAAAAACTTTCCCCTATACTCCAACTCTCACCTCACTGTAACTCTATAGAACTCCACATGTTTTTCCATCCCTAAACGTGCACAAAATGTGATTACCTTTGAAACTTATTTCTTATATAATATGTCAAATTCTTATTCTAACAAAGCACTACAAATTAAGTACATTTTAGTAGTATTCTCACATATAAATTTAATTTATTATCAATTGTTTTGACACTTCATTTATATCTTCACTCTAGGGTATGGATTCATTAATATTATTCACTATAGTGAATGGAATTTTTTCCAATAATGTAAAATTAATTTGAGACAAGTAAATAATATATAAAATTATATATATATATATATATA
>JASDQU010013226.1:142354-163472 GCA_032191745.1 Picea mariana
CTAGGATTCCTTGCCTTGGGGTGGAGCTTAGTCCCAGCTCGGGGGTGAACCACTGCTGAGATGATGAGAAGTGTGGTCTAAGGCTGGGAGGTTTGTGGAAGGACTACATTTGGTTGGTGGGACTGCCATTGTATTAAAGATAAGTACCAGATGATGCTTCAATTATGTTTTTGTATCTTTGTGTATTATAATTATCATGCTTTCTGCTGTACATTTGGATTAATGTTATTGCCATGAATTATTTATGTTAGTAATAATTCTCATGTTTAGTCTGAGCTTAAATGTGTTAAATCGTTTAAATGCTTGTGGAACATATAATTCATGTATGAGATTTGTATTAAGGGGTGTTATAGTTTTCCTTTTATAGCAATTAAGCCTTGGTGGTCGAAAAGGTGCGCTACAGTTTGGTATCAGAGCGCGAGTAAAGCCTTGGCAACAAAAAGGTGTGCTACAGTTTGGTATCAGAGTGCGAGTAAATCCTTGGCAATAAAAAGGTGTGCTACACGTTGGATCCGGGGGAAGATGGATCTACACCATTGATTTGCAGACAAGGAATTTAGCAAGGATCATAGCGCCTGGACATGGGAGCTGAAAGGATAGTGCCTGAAAAGAATAGAACCGAGGTCACAACTCTCGGTCACATGGAGAGAAAATGGAGTTCCTCCAGACCAATCAAGGAATATAGAGTTTAGTACTTTGCGTTATACTGTGGTCGCGGGGACTGGTTCTATGGGAATAAAGGTGCTCATAGCTACCGCATTACATGGAATTGCTTCAAGGAAATGCATGTTTGGATGAAGGGAAAATGATGGACCTTCCAAAAATTTTACTTACATCATATGGATGTCAAAGGAAAGAAAATTTGGGTGGCCATGAGTGTGGGCACCTTGGTTACTAATGAGGAAAGAATGCTTGGGTGCATCAAGAGAAACTTATAGTTTCATATGTGTCGACCTAGGATCATGACCAACCTGTAGTAGGAAGCACAATCTGATTGCAATAATGAACAAGAATGAATAAGCGATGTGGTGAAGAGCTTGGCTAAGCTCCAACACACCATGGAAGAGTGATTGTCATAAAGTGTGGCAGACTTGAAATCAATGCAAGGGTGCATTGGGTATGAATGTGGCCACGAATGTTGGCACATTCATTAAAGTCAATTGACACCTAAATTACATTTTGAAAGGTTTTGTAGGATGAAATGATGCATAGGTAAGGGATGATTTTTTTTTCCTCCCATGTTTATATAGATGTGGTGCAACTATTAGAATGCACAATTTAAGAAAGGTTGTGATGACATTTTAAATGCAGTGAGAATACACACACACACACACACATGAGAAACTAACAATTTGTTTGACTGTGTAAAGAATGACTTGTAGGAAGAAAGAGTCTTGGATATAACAATATTTTAAGCCCATAAGGAAGACTGATTGCCTGCTAAGCTAAACTTCCATGGGGAGGGAAGTCCCATGCTTGTGAATCTGGTTCCGTGTGGAACAGATCTGAAAATAAATGAAGAAATTGGAAAATCTATGGGTGACATATTTGCAATAAAATTCAGAATTTTAGAATTGTGATGATGTCTCATGAACTCTGTATACCTGTGATACAGGTGAGAAGAAAAGATCTATCCAAAAAGGATGGATGAAGGCTATCTAACTGAAAAGCATGAAGGAGGCCACTACTGAGCCATGAGAACCCCGTTGTAAGCCATGATTTCCTGGAATATGTTGTGTTGAGGTAACACAAGCCGGAGGGACGCCTCGACAGAGAAAGTCTGAGGGATGCCTCGTTTGTAAGGCTTGATAAAGTCTCTGGAATTCTTCCTGTGCGAGAAAACCTTGGCAAGGAAAGATGGATCACCCGAGGAACTGTATAATAGAGAAGGGGATGCATGAGCCTGAGCCTGGAGGGTGAGTGACCACAAGGAAGAGCAGACTCTAATAGTTCTTGTAAACTATTGATTGGGATCATGCACACAATGGGCATGTCAAGGAAAAACAGTGAGCATGGATAACAAGACAACCATGTGGATACAAATCCACAAACTGCGTAAATAAGTATTGTGCTAGATTATGAAATTTTCCTAAAATTTTTATGCAACAGTAAAATGTTTTCGCATGAGACTATGATTAATGTGCTTGTTGTCCAAGAATTATTGAAGGCAGGTGACTAATATTAAGAGTCTGAAAAAGGACCTGGCCGAGAAAGAAGGTCAAGACTTCTGAAGTGACTGAATGAGAAAGGCATGAAAGGTGTTACTGAGAAAGAACACTGAGGACGATATTCCTTTTAAGGGGGAGGGGATTGTATCACCCCTGTTTCCCCCAACTTGTAATTAATCATTAATTAGGATTACCATGCTGTGGCATGAGAATAGTGTAAATGTATTATTGTTTGAATTGCCAATAAATGACTGTGGGGGTGAAGCCTTGAAAGTACTAGCCATGATATCACTAGAGGAAAGAATGTAAAAATTATAAGAGATCAGTTAATAAGAAAAGGACTGGTGGTTGAACCATCAACTACCCCATGAATGGAAGCATGGTCTAACTGCAGAAGGTCATCCCGAAGTACCACAGGGTCTTGCAGACCCAGATTGACCCGGGTTTCCTTCTGACAGAAGGAACAAGATAGGAGGGATGTGCGTGCAAGGTATGCCAGAGAATAAAAAGAAGAGTGGAGAATGCGAGGAACTCGCCAGCAGAGAACGAGCCAAAGGCCACGAGCTTGATGATGAGGAAGCATCTGATAAACCTTATCGAGGCCATGACAAAGAGAGAAATCTTTGAGAGTATGCAAAGAACGGGACCTGAGCAGAAGGTCGCGAGCTTGATGCTGAGGAAGCACTTGATAAACCTCGCGGAAGATGTGAAAGAGAAAGGATCGTTGAGAATTGACATAAATTCCCTGGTGATATCATGGCTTGGCATGGGGGTGGCCAGAGCACTAAGAATGAATGCCTCTGAGCCTATGGTTGGGTGGAAAGGCAAACACACACAACTAGTTAGTTCACTACAACCTGTAATAGATAAGTATTCTCATATTCTGTGTATTTAAGCGGTAACTGTGAATTCAAGTTGGATATCGTATGAATGTTGTAGGGATGTGCATGTTTTCTCAATGGTTATACTGTATCCATTTAAGTCCACCTAATTGTGCATATAAGAAAATAAGGAATTCTCTGGATTGTACACGTAAATGTCTGAGCCCCATTGTGTCTCAAGTTAAAATAAATGAACTATGAATTTGTTGACCTTGGGCATAGCCTCACGTGCGCATGCCGACTCTCCCATTCGTTCTGAAGGAAGGAGTATTTTAAGCTCAGGAGAGGTAGTGCATGTATGCACAGAGTCTCTGCGAGGCGGGCAGAGACTGAGAGCACCCTTAAGTTCTAGAGTTGATAAATGAGTGCAAGGGGTGCACGAAAGATTTATCTAAGTGTTAAGTTCATGAGAAATAAAGAAAAATACCTAAGTAATTAAGGAGCTGACAAATCTCAAGAAGGATAGTGAGATTCAAGCCCCGAAAGGAGAGATCCTTTCGTTTGGAAGACGAATGGATGAGATAAGTTCAGGAGGATTTGAAGTTATTCACGATCGTCGGATCTAGAGAAGGAACGTGGGTGTTAGCTCTTAGAGCCCTTCAAACTTCGCGGGTCCGATGAATTGAGCATATTCCCCGCACAGGAGGTGAATCCCCCGAAGTCCCGAAGTTAATCTGGGACGTAGATCTGTGGATGCCCGGGAACTATCCCATTTGTCAGATCTATGATATAGTCAGCCCGACGTTGACCACATCGGGAGGAAAAATGGTAACACCAAAACCTCGGAAGTCCCGAAGTCCCGAAGTTAATGTGGACCATGTATCTAAGGATCCTTCGGGATCCCTCATGACCGTTCGATCATGGGGATGTGTGTATTACGTCAAGATCATGTGGGGGCCCATGTATCGAGTGACAACGTTGCCAGGTGTCCCTCTCAGAGTGGCATACACTAGGACCCAAGGGACCCTTGAATGGAAGTTACAAGCCGTAGATCTCTGGGGTCACGTATATACCCTCAGATCGTCAGATTGAGGCTGTGGTCAGCCCGACGTTGACCAAATATAGGAGAAAAGAGGATTTTGCATCGCAAAACTCCTGAAGAGATGGGAGCCGAAGCAGATCTAAGCCGTCCAAGCCAAAGGGACAGGTGTCGTCATATCTTGCACTCCGGAGAGAAGTCATTTCGAGAGAATTGAAGTGTGAATGCATGAGGATTTCCAAAGGCTAGAGTCTCGAAGTCATCCCAGCCGTCCATTGGAAAGGGACGCGTGGCAGAAGATCTGCCATTTCAGAGAAAAGTCACTCCGGGAGAAAAGGGAGTGTGTTGAACAAGAACTCTCAAAGGCCGGAGAGCCGAAGTTCATTTGAGTCATCCATCAGCTAAGGAGAGGTGTCATCAGATCTTCCATTTCAAAAGATAGCCACTTTAGAGGAAAGTGGGGTCACGCGAGTTGAGAACTCCCAAATCCCGAATTGCCGAAGTAAATCATGATCGTTAATCTGAGAGGGACATGTGTTAGAAGATTGTGGAGTCCGGAAGTGTGAACTACGGAGGAAAGGAAGTGGAGCATTGACTAGAATTTGTTCGAAGCTCCAAAGGTAAGGAATCATCCTAGCCATCCGTTGTTGGAACACATGGAGACTGGATATTTACTCCGGGGAAAGTCACTCTGGAGGAATTGAAGAGTAAAGGCAAGAGAACTCCCAAAGGTCGGAGCATCGGAGTTCATCAGAACCGTCCATTGGAATAGTATGTGTGGCGTGAGATCTGTTACTTCGGAGGATTGGTACTCTGGAAGAAAGAAGATAGAGGAGCATTGACTACAAGTCGCTCGAAGCGGGGAAAAGGACGGATATCGACCATTGATCGAGAAAAAACACGTGGCACTCGATCTGTAACTCTGGGTACGAAGCACTTCGGAGGAAAGAGGTGTTTGGAGCATTCGAAACTCTCGAGCACCGAAGTCTTGAAGTAAATCTCAGTCGTTGGTTGTGAAAGAAGTGTGGACCGTAGATCTGGTTCGTGTGTGTTCGCGAGCTAGAGTTCGACGTATTGGAATTCAAGTGTGTCGAGAACACCTGGAGCCTGAAGCTCCGAAGCGCCCTTTGAGTTGGCACCTGGGCACAACCCGAGGTCATATGAAGGAAGGGGCCTAACATGGAAAGTTAGTGCCTGATGTTCAAATCCTTCAAAGGGGCTAGGAAAGAGCCCGTGGATTTAGAAGAACCTGCACGTTGGTGAAAGGGGAACCTATAGAGAGTTAAGGGAAATGAAATTTGATATCCCACCCATTAAAAGAGCACCTAGGGGTCGGGTGTGTTAAAAATGACAGGTAAGTGTGATTCATCAGGTAACAAATCCAATTTCTCTTTCTTTTTCCTCGCACTCTGGGTTTTTATTGGAGAAATCTCCAATCCAAAATCCCTTGACCAAGTGTAATCCTTCCCAATATTCACTCCCTTGGGTCTCGACTGTCTAGAACCCCCTTCTGAATCCGATCTATGGAAAACTATCCTCCCCTAAAAATTTGGTAACTGTATCAGTGATAGAGCCTCTCTATAGGCAGGTACAAGGGACTCAAGCACATCCCTAATGACACTATCCCTCAGATCAGATTCCCTATAACCTAGGTCTATGCAAATGTAAACTAAACCAACTAGATAGGCAAGATGTCCTCTCGGAGATCCCAGACCCCCAGGTACCATGTGCCGAGAAGTTACCAACCTCCTCTGAGTCAAGGGGAAGGACACTTTCACCCCGAGCATCATCAAAGACTACATTTCTAGGACTCCCCCCTTCCCGAGCACTAGAGTTTGGGGCCACTTTGGTAAAACCCATCGGAACCCGACAAGAATCAGAAACAACCTTGTTTCCCCCTTAAAGAACTAAAGGAATCCAACACATTTTTTTCCCAAGAAGTTAAAGAGTAATAAAGCGTAGGGAAAATGGATTTAAGCTTACCCGTTATCGTGTCCAAGTGTGTCGACTGGATAGGTTCCAAGAACTCATCACCGCTTGGACTATACCTGCATGATTCCACACGCGACGACTCCACTCGTGTTGATATTTCCAATAATGTGCCTTCCAAAACCTCCTCTTCAAAGAACCTCGGACAGTCCCGCCTCAAGTGGCCAGTATTCCGACACTGAGAGCGTCTAAACGAAATACCCAAATAGTCTAAGGATCGTGCCAAATGATGTCCTCTCCACACTATCTCCAAGGACTTCAGTAGTCCTGCATGTATGTCGATTTCCACTAAAACTGTGCACATCTTTTTGTCCTCAGCCAGAAGTGCCTCATCATCAACTTTTATGAACTTACCCAATGCATTTCCAATGGCTTCCAGAGCCTTTACATTCCACAAATAAAGCTTTAAACCAGGTAATACAACCCAAAGATGTTTGTGGCGGAAATAATCATGTGTTGGGTCAAAGCTTACGTGCCAACGTTTTAACATCAAACTCCCTCCACCAAAGCTCCAATTTTTTTCCAAGATAAACACAGAGTCTTCGGCCCTCTTAAAACGAAAGCTGAACCAACCTCTGGTTAGAAAAACCACTTCAAGGATGTACCCCAACAGTGGATTCCAATTGTTACTAACCTAATCAACCAAAGACATCGTGCATCTAGCACGATATGAGAATCTCCCTACCAGAGCACAAAGTGCTAAACTAACCGTATCCTTGAGACCAATGTCCTCTCATAACATCAACTTTCTTTTTGAATGGTTCATGATCCAAGCCTTTACTCTACTTCCTCCTATTATATACGGCTTCCTCTCGAGAGTTTCTCGATTCAAACCCCCTGACGCCCTCCCAGAGCCTCCCAGTCACACCCCTGACACCACTTTTGAAGACACAGAGTGTTCTTCCACTTGCTGTCTAGCAGCAACATTCCTCGTCTCTCTCGTAGTGGAAATGTGAAAAATGGAAGCCTCCCGAAGTGAGGTCGTAGGAGAAGAACGTTTCAGTGGAATTTTCGAGCATCAATGTGAGTTATTACTTGCATTTAACTCGAGCACATATGACGAGTTGAAGAGACCCTCCCTCCTCCAGATGGCTTCATCATCAACCCCCATAAGGTCGTTGACTTCAGCTTCCATTGGGAAGCTACTCCATTGGGTAGTGAGTCAGCGCCAAGTGCCCAACCACCACTAAACACCTCTAGGCGAAGTGACAACACCATGACAAAACTCTTAAAAACCTCTGAACATTATGAAAATCAAGGATGGAAGGACCTGAACTACCCCCATCAGAAACATAAATAACAAGCCCACTAAGTAATGGCTAATTGTCCGGTAACGAGGCGAGAAGACAGGTTAAATATATTGTCAAAACTCTGCCAAAAATAGAGGTTGTGTTTCCTCTGTAGCGCTGGAGCTATGATATGATAAATAAAGGAGTCCCAAACATCCCAGGCAATGTACATCAATTATTCCAATAATAGTAAACAGGTGGTTCAAAAAATACCCCTGAAGAAAACGCCTTAATCATAGCCCAATATTCTCCACAGAAGAGACTAAACCCTTAACAAAAAAAGGCACAGAAACCCCTGGAAAAGTTCCAATAGATGCCATTAACGGAGTTCGAAGGTTCATAAACTTCAGTTCCCGCCTAGAATATAGTGCATATTGTAATTGGTTTGGAGTGAAACATTTTTTACTTATAAATAATTTTAAATTTTGTTACAATCAAATGTTCAAATCTTTATTTATTAATCTAATTATTCTTTAAATTTTAAAGTTTGTTACAATCAAATGTTCAAATATTTATTTATTAATTTAATTATTCTTTAGATCGAAAAATAAATTTTGAATTTTTAAATATAAAATTCTATTTTGTAATTGATTAATAGTTATGATTCAACACATTTTACGTGATTTTATAAGTATTTATTAAATAAAATAATTAAATAAATAAAAAATGGAAAAAAATCAATATTGCACGAGTTTCTGGAACGGGGGAACATTGGAAACGTGGGTACGGGTATCAGATATGGCTAAAATATTCTCCTAAATTTGTAGGAAGCGTCAAGTTGGGAGCGATGATAATATATATTAAAATTTAAATAATATAATATTAAATTTTAATATATATTAAAAATTAAAATTTATAAAATTTAAAATATGAAAAATAATTGAATAAAATAATTAATAATTTATAAACGTTGAAGAGAATTTTGACACTTAAAAGTTAAACCATAAATATTAAAGTCTAAAGATAAATATTTATGCTTTTAAATTATTCAAAAGATTATATTTTGTATTTTAGTTTAGGAAACAAAAGCACCCACATCATATTGATAAAATGTCCAAAGTAATAGATAGTTCAAAAATGAGCAAAATGCCCAAAGTAATACATATTTGATATTTCAAAAGATGGAAAAATGATCAAAGTAAAGCATAGTCCAAAAATGCCTAAAAACGAAGGCTCAAAATATATAATTAACAATGAAGGTTATCATAAAGTGTGATCTTCAACTGCAAGTCTATCCATATAAGCTAGAGCTTCACTAAGCACTGCAAATCCATCATCACCATCATCATCATCATCACCAAGATTAAATGCAATGTGATCTAAGGGTATGCCAACCAAACCTGCATTTGGTGAAGGATTATCCTCATCATCATCAATCTGAGTAGGATCTTCAACATCCACATCCCATCGTGCTGTCGGGCCTTCTAAATACTCAGGTAGCTTCCTTGAACAAAGTCAAAGACTATTGTGCACATAAACCAATTTCTCTGATCTATTTGAGGTAAGCCTATTCCTCTTAACAGAGTGGATGAAACTATAGGTGGACCAATTCCTTTCTGCTACAGACGAACTAGCAACTTGAGATAGCAAGCGCGAGGCAAGTTGTTGAAGCTCTTGGACTCCCCCCCATACATTCTCCACCATCCAATGCGATTCTTTTGTGCATAAATATTGATGTCCTGCTTTGCATCCCGAGTGAATGTAGGGGGGCTTAAGGTACCGAAATCAATAAATTGTGCTCGTATCATACTTACTTCATCATGAGTATACATCTTTCTTATGGCATCAAGAAACCCATTCTTTACCCATTCATCATCAATTGGTATAACTTTATTTGGTCTCTCCATATACCACTTTGGATTAATGGCATATGCAGCCACATGAAGAGAGGTATTGAGTTTGAGCCATCTCTTGTCTATTATATTGTGGATTTCTTGGAAAAACTCCAAAGAGGGGTTTCTCTGATGAATTATGTGCCTTACCTTGCTCACCATGCTACCCATACATTCATATATTTCCCCACGAGTAGGGGAATCTGAATCTGCATACCTAATCAACTCCACAATTGGAGTTGCGAAAGAAACCACATATCTACACTCAGACCACCAATCTTCATCAAGAACCATATCTCTTATCTTCTTGGCTTGAGTTGATTTAGACTGGGACCATGCACTCCATTCTTGAGAAACAACAATGTCTTGTAAGGATGCATGTACCTCAATCATACGCTGAAGAAGAATGAAGTATGTGGCATATCTTGTTTCTGCGGGTTTTAAAAATTGTTTCCTTGCTTTCATCCTGTAGATTGCTAATGATGCATGGTGGTTGCAAATGAACATTTGTGCATCTCTTGCATTTGAAATGAGTTTTGAAATCCAAGATATTTTCCCAATGTCTTTGAGGACATTGTTAAGGGCATGTACACAACAAGGAGTCCAAAATACTTGCCTATATTGACTTTGGACCATCAATCTCGCTGCTTTGCAAACATGTGTTGCATCTGTGATTACATGTATTACATTTGAAGGACCAACCTCATCAATTGCATCCTTCAATACCTCAAACATGAAGGTAGCATCCCTAAGTTTTCCACTGCAATCAATTGCTCTTAAAAAATAAGGTCCTGCTAAAGATGTGACAATAATATTCAACAATGGCCTTTGTTGAATGTCTGTCCAACCATCCATGACTATTGAACACCCTGTAAGAATCCAAGATTGTTTCAGGTCCCCTGTAAGCCCTTGCATTCTTGTCACCCCCTTATCCAACAATGATATCCTCATTTTGTTGTAACCCGGCGGTGTATATCTTGGCCCAACAATTATGATTTTTCTCACCATTTCTTTGTAATATGGTGAACGAGTGGCATTAAATGAAATTCCATTTGCCATAAAAAAATCAGCGACAACATCATCAGTCGCATCCCTATGCACCACATTATACATTTTACGAATTTGTTCAGTAGCAACACTAGTAGAACCCTTACTCGTTACGGAAGTATACCCCTCCTCACAGTTAATTTGTTTTAGTTGACTTTGATTCATTGAATCTCGTGTATCATGGGAGGATGATACAAATCTAGGTACCTTAAAAGAACGTGAATTGTCCACATATGTTTCACTAACACCTAAGGAACTCATGTGAAGCTTGGTTAACTCCATCCTTTTTTCAATATCACATGTGC
This sequence comes from Picea mariana, assembly GCA_032191745.1. Classification (NCBI taxonomy): domain Eukaryota; kingdom Viridiplantae; phylum Streptophyta; class Pinopsida; order Pinales; family Pinaceae; genus Picea; species Picea mariana. The sequence goes on from JASDQU010013226.1 coordinate 152,845, forward strand.
AACCTTTAACCCCTTCACCAGATATGGACAAAAGATGATGCCACACCCTAGTGTAGCTTCCCTTAAATACATGGTTGCACAATGTGCACATCCATTCTTCACAACCACCACTATTCTTTTTCTTGTTTTTAGTGATTTTTTTCACATACATTAACAACGGTTCCCTAGAGTTTGTGTTTTGTTGGACTTGGTTTTGACTTGAAATTGGAATTGGAGTAGAAATTGTCTTGCCCCTTAGATTGTGGACTCTCAGTCTCCATGATTTCCCTGGTGGTTAATACACAACATACAATTATACATTAAAAACATGAAACAATATGACACATATGTAAATTATTATTAATAAATGAAATTTGTGTCTTTAAACTTTAAAACTTTAAAACTTAGAAATTATAATCTTTTTAAATTTCTCAAAAAAAACTTTAAAGTTTAAACTTGTATACTTTAATTTCAACTGTTGGCCAGATTCCCTCAAAAATTTTAATCATGGTTTTAAGTGCATGACTTATATCTACTTCTCTAAAGCAGAATAAAATTATGACCACACTTTCTAACCATAGTTATACCTAAAATTTTACTAACCATTCTAATATGGAAATGATTTGCATGTTAACTTTTCATTGATGCTATATATAGTATATACATTCTAATTTAAGATGTTGCATAAATGATAAATATTACAACATGCAAATATTTTATTTAAGTGAACAAACTCTTACAGATAATAGAAGCTGAAAGAGTTTATTTGTACAAGAGTTCATGAAGAAGTTTCAAGAGTTCATTTGTGCAAGAGTTTAAGTGAAATGAACATTTGTGCATCTCTTCAAAATAATGAATAATTTAACTGTACTTTAGTGAATAATTACAGTTATTAGCATGCACAACTTGGCTGAAATACATCATGAATTTCTTTTCTAACATAGATGGAATATGAAAATGGGCCAGATAAGGAGTGGAGTGTCGTATTTGTACAGTGCTTGATTAATTCTAGGTCGGACAAGCGAACTGGAACTACATAGGTAATAAAGTATGCAGAGAAGAAATATACAGGTTTGATAGAGATAATATAGTGTGAAGAGAAAAAATACACAGGTTTTACAGAGGTTCAGCGTAATCGAGCACATCAAACTAGAAAAAAGGGAGGCAAACTTTAATTGATAATTTGCCTTACCAATTTCATGGAAATTGAAATCGAATCTGAATTGTTGCATGGTAGCATCGGTTATTTTCTAGCTCTCAACTCTATTCATTCTACCTGCCACAACTCTATTCATTAGATAGAGGTAAGGATAATCTTAATTGTTGCATGCTAGCGCCGGTAATTTTCTAACTCTCAAATCTATTCATTCTACCTACCACAATTCTATTCATTAGATAGAGGTAAGGATAATCTGAATTGTTGCATGCTAGTGCCGGTAATTTTCTAACTTTCAACTCTATTCATTCTACCTGCCACAACTCTATTCATTAGATAGAGGTAAGGATGTTGGTCTACCTGCCACAACTCTATTCATTATGAGAATAGGAAATAGAAGATGAAATGTGTAACGAGAATAGGAAATAGAAGATAAATTGTGTAATGCATGTACAACCTTTTCCAACAGAAACCATGCTAATAAACTTACATTAGAACTTGAGAAGTTTACTCTGAAAGTGTAAAGACAAGTGGAAGGATTTAAAAAGAACAGTTAGTTAACTGGAGTCATAAATACACAGTGCACACACTCTATAACATTAAAAAAAAAAAAAAAAAACTTGCCTTTCCGATTCTAAAAATTAAGTGAATGTCATTCGTTAGAAACTTAGATGCATATTTTAGAATAATGAATATATCATATGACATACTAACCCGTGTGAGAGGGTGTCATGGTCGTGGTTGTAAAGATGCTGAATAACGGGTGGAGATCATGAATAAATGAAGTGTCGACCATTCAAATCACATTATAAAACATCAACAGAGGCGTGTCGATTATCTGTAGCACGCGTGATTTTCATGTTCTGGAGTTGGGAAGCTTCAAACATTACAAATATGAAACTCGAAAATAGATCACGACCCTGAGCATTACAAATATGAAACTCGAAAACAGATCCCTTGTAAACGGAACAATGACTGTTACCTTAACACCTGTAGTGTAGTTTCTCTTCGACGCATCTCACACTCTCTTGAATCTGAAGCCACCTCTCCACGAACGCAGCTTGTCAGTGTCTCTCACAGTGCATCTCACTCTCTTGAATCTAAAGCCACTTCTCCACGAAATTAATTGTGTATCATCGATGAGAGGGGCTCTTTTTATTGGGAAATTTTGAGAGAGATTTTAGGCTTTAGCGAGAGAGATTTTAGGTTTTAGTGTGGGAAAAAATTAGTGATTGCTGATTTTTCAATCTATGGGTGCTCCTTGTTTTATGGGAAGCTTGTACAAGTTCCCAAAATGGTGCTCCTTGTTTTATGGGAAGCTTGTACAAGTTCCCAAGATTCCAAAACTAGTGCCCAAGCTCTTGTTTATGGGAAGCTTGTACAAGTTCCCAAGATTCCAAAACTAGTCCCCAAGCTCTTGTTTTTTCATATTAGCAACTCCCAAATAGTTCCCAAGCTCCTGAAACACTGGGAGCATTATTAGAAACATTTTGTGAGAGCATTATTAGAAACATTTTGTTCCAGCTCCTAAGGTCCCTGGAACAAGGGAACGGGAACATGGGGAACGAACTTTCTAAAGGTTGGGAGCGGTTCCCGTGTAATATATAAAAAAATATGATTAGATATAACACATGTATCTCTATGCAATTTTACAAGTATTTATATTTATCAGATAAATAAAATAATTAAAAAAAGAAAAAAAAAAGAAAAAAAAATGTGATTAGATATAACACCTATGCAAACTCTTAAATGTGTCTTGTGTCTTAAATGTGGAGGTAGGGAAATCGTACTTCCCTAGGTACGGAAATCTGTAACAAATTTTGATGCCATTGTAACAAATTTTGATGTATGTGCATGATGTTGTGATTAATTATTTTGTAACAAATTTGATGTATGTGCATGATGCTGTGATTAATTATCCTTCCATGGAAATAAGATGTATGAGCATGATGTTGTGGCAAAAATCCTCCATTCAAAGATGTACACATCATGGTTTCTCACTATACACAACCTTGGAAATCAGATGTATGAGCACACATCATGGTTTCTCACTATACACAACCTTGGAAATCAGATGTATGAGCATGGTGTTGCGGCAAGAATCCTCCATTCAAGATGTACATATCATGGTTTCTCACTATACACAACCTTGGTGCACTGCAACATTTAAGATCAACTACCATGTGCCATGGAAATGAGATGTATGAGCATGATGTTGTGGCAAGAATCCTCCATTCGAGATGTACACATCATGGTTTCTCACGATACACAACCTTTGTACACATCAGGGGTGCAGTGCAACATTTAAGATCAACTACCATGTGAGCATTTAATAAGCAATCAACTTCCATGCCTTGACAATCTAATGGAGGATTTCATTTAAAGCACTCCACAATGCATTTACAACTCCTGTCAGCACAATTAAAACTCCTGCCAGTATCACTGAGCACGACACGCTAAGCTCAACTTGGTGGCAAGGACGGACTGTAGCTACTACAGGCAAGCAACAATTTGGTTTAGCAATCAGCAGTAAGTCGGTCCTATGGTCTTCTCCATTTATATATATAAATGGTCTTTATATATATAAATGGTCTTAAATGGACACTATTTCTTTACGTTATCAAATCTTTGCTCCTATTTACGTTATCAAATCTTTGCTCCTTTGCTCTGTGTTCATGGGCGTCTGCATTCTCCTAAATTCATCTCTCTTGATCGATTTGAAGAGCGTCCTACATTCATCTCTCTTGATCGATTTGAAGATCAGTTCCATCTGTTCATATGCAACCTTCTGATATCATGTAAACTAACCATCATATATAAATATGTAATCTTGTTTTCCTTTAATGACATTTTTCCTTATAACATATAAATTTATATGTTTATTCTGATATCATGTAAACTAACCATTAACCATCATATATAAATATGTAATCTTGTTTTCCTTTAATGACATTTTTCCTTATAACATATAAATTTATATGTTTATTATAAATATAAATGTGTATAGTATTGAAACTTTTGTCATTTTTAATAATTGCTCTATGTAAAAATTGTGATACAAATTCTTTATATTTTCCTCTCATTTTTGCACATTTTACATTTTTACACATTTTGCAAAATCCCTTATAAAAATTTTGGTCTTAAGTTTTTGTCAATTTACATATTTCCATTTCCATCTATGAAATTCAATTGAAAAAACAAAATAACTTTTTTCTTAGACCAAAACTAAGAAATAAATCTTTTTCAAATTGGATACTTCCATAAAGAAGAAGCAATATTACAGCGATTGTACCCATGGCGATATCCTTCGAGCTCCCAAGCATTACATATATGAGGGGAGGAACAAAGTTGGAATCCGAAAAAAAAATTAAAAACAAACCCAATTAAAAACACACTTCAGAGTGTCCATTAGAAAGCAAGACTGTTGAATTCAGTAGACCTTGTGTGTAGTTAAGCTAGTCCATAAATGAAACAATCAAAGTTGTCTAAAATTTGATAATCATCTTGATTCTGAATTACAATTAGGGCATTCTCGGCATAGTGTTCGTCTTAGGATACAGAACGCCTTGCTTAGGATATATATTGAACGCTCCATGGAGTGATGCTCGTTGCCATGTGATGTGAGCATTGCCCCTATGTTGAGTGATACTGAAGGTGTATGAGTGGCCTTATGTATTGGACACCGAGTAATATAAGTTGGACTATCATCCCATCCTGTCCGAAATTTACTAACACTTGCTTGCAGAGACATGTTCATTAATGCAATAGTACTAAAAACCATACACAGGAATAAATTTCAAATCGAAACTACTAAGTCCCTCAAGACAAAATTAGTATCCGAGCCATACCAGTGGATTGTGGTATTGTGTTTTACATGATTAATGACCTTTACAATCACCTTGTCATCCTCATTTACTGCAATCGTAGGTCCAGGAAACTGTCCATTCACTATTAGAAGAGGCTTGGACTGGCACAGGCGAGTTGTATTCTGATATTGCACCTGGAAAATTAAGCATGATACAATAATATCATTGCCCCAAAATGAGAAACCGAAATGTATTAAACATGGAGAAACAGAAATGTATTAAACATGGAGAGATTTATCTTTCCCAAAACAAATTCCATCTTGCCTTTAGTTATATTAACAATCTTTAACATTCCAAAAAATGCAAGGCTATAGGTAATCAGTTTCCAATGTTTTTGGGTGTTTTGTTAATTTATATTATCAAACAAATATAAGGAGATAGTTTAACCAATTATAGTCAATATTTTTAGGTATTTTGCTATTTCTATAACCTCATAAATACTCCATTCAAAATTAGAGTCACTACTCTAGAGTGACAGTAAATACCCTATTAGAGATTAGACACACTACTCTGCAGTGGAGGTATTTATATTGACATGAAAGAAATCAACTTGAAAAAAGAAAAAAGCAAATACCAGTGGGTTTGTTGGCTCCTTTTTGGATGTAAATTGCAGTATAAGGCAGGCCAAGTTCTTTCTAAGAAAATCCTCTGTGAAATCTTGTTAATTCACGAGCCATTAATCTAATTTCTGAGAATTACTGGCACAACTAGAAATATATCACTAACTTACAATCTCCTCTCTCCTTGTTTGGGCTCCCCGTTCATGGAGCAGCCTTACTAATTAATTCACGAGCCAATAATTTCATTTCTGAGAACTATTAGCACAATGAGAAATATATCACTAACTTACAATCCCCTCTCTCCTTGCTTGGGCGGCTCCCGGTTCTTGAGCATCCTTACTAAAAACTTCGAAGTCTCACAGAGTTCTGGTCAATTAATAGAACTTATTGTTTGCCACTATTCAAGTCCAGTTTAACACTGGAAAAGAATGATAGCAATAGTAGGAAAATGCAAGAATTACCCGAGAAATGAGAGAACTGAATGGAGGTGGCAAGTGCATATGACAACTGCTTCGGAAAGATTCCTACACGTTATTATGGAGAAGGTATTTGACCCGTATTGGATTTAATGTTATATTAGTTTTTTAATATTATATTCGTTTAAGTGGGATGAAAACAATGTTTTCGTATAATTTTAGTACATTCAAAATGTTTACACTGAAAGGCGTACACCCATTGATAATGGGCAGATTTAATAGGGGTTTAGTGTTTAATAAGTTTTCTATGGACAGGATTAAATATGGCTGGAATATTCTTAGTAGTCACACAAAATAAATGGCTGTGATTTTAATCATTAACTTTTTAGCTATTATAAAGACATCCGTTTATGTGTTTACTTTTTACATTTACCTAATCATATTTAAAAATTACTTTGATAACTAACTGATTGCCACTTAAGTGATTAACAAAAATTAAAATATTAACACCAGATAAATGAAGCTCAACTGTTTATTTGTTAATCAATAATAAAATTTAATATATTCTTTTAAGGATTCTTTTCATTTTATTAAAATCAACCACAATTATGCAGCTATACTAGTAAATATTTCCATCGATCAATAATGTTAAATCCGAAGAGGTCCAGACACCAATGCCAACAAGCAAGCTGGTTCGGGTTTCTTACAAACAAAATGGTCACAACTAGGGACCAAGTCTAAACAAGTAAAATCGAATTATTCCAGGAGCCGTAATATATGCAATAATGCCATTAAAGTCCGTAATACGTTTTCTCTATTCTAATTTCAAAATAGACTCTAATTTCAAAATGGACGGACTCTGTCGCTTGCTTGCAAAACTTAAATTTATAACATAAAAAAAACTAAAATCAGAATTCATGAATTATTAATATTATATTAACTCCGTCTGATTATTAATATTATATATAATAACTCCACACATATTAATAATATTATATTAACTCCGTGTGATGAGTAATATTCTATAATAATTCTAATAACTAATATTATATATAATAACTCCATCGATATTACTAATATTATTTTAATTCTCTAATTAAAATAATATTATAATATTATATTTATAACTAATATTCTTATATATATATAGAATTCATGAATTATTAGAAAAAATAATAACTATAAATTATTAATATTATATTAACTTTTTTATTAGAATAATATTATAATACTATACTCATAACTAATATTCTTAAATAAGTTTCTATAAATTACTAATATTATATTAACTTTTTTATTAGAATAATATTATAATACTATACTCATAACTAATATTCTTAAATAAGTTTCTTGAATTATTAGAAAAAATAATAACTATAAAATAAAACATAAATCCCATAAGAAGGGAAACATCAATCTTTAATAACTATTATATTTGAGCTATCAAATAAAAGGAAAAGCAAGTCATAACAATTTCATAAAATTTTCATACATTTAAAATGAGGAAGATAGATTCAACAAGATGTATTTCAAAATAAGAAAGATAGATTCAACAAGATGTGTTTCATAAAGATAAAACAAATGAACTCAATTTTGTCTTATGATACTAGACTCTAAAACAAACCTATACTCAAAGTTTCATCTTATTAATATCTTTGCACCTTCAACTTATAAGGAATTTAATGACCTTATAAGGAATATAATGAAATGTTTAAGACATCTTTTTTCCATATTTTATTTATTATTACTTTTAATTTTTTAATAATTTGGATTTTTTTAATTCTCAAATATAAAATGGTTATATAAATTTATTTATTTTCATTTCTTAATTTAGATTTTTTTTTTTTATTTACAAATTATAAATATAATTACCTTTTCAAAAAACATTAATATTAATTAATTAAATAATCACTAATTAATAATACCATCTTCATTTTTAACTTAATAACCCTTTTTACATAATAATCTATATTTTGTATACAGTGTCTTAACATTTTTTTAGATAATAATATAACTATTTTAACATTCCTTTTTTATTGGGATTTCTTTTTATAAGGAGATTGTAGTTCACATGTTTGATTTTCAAGGTAGATTGTCTTACTTTTGAACTTGTAATTGTAAATTGGATCAAAGTTTGAATAGTGATTATGAGTTTTAACAATGTCTTTCAATATTATTTTTATTTTTTGAAATTTAGTTTTTTAAACAAAGCTTTTACATGGGTGGATGGATAATTTGCTACACCATATACACGAACAAAATGATCAAAATACATTATCTTCTAAATACAAATTGGTAGAGAAAAGCATTTTAATTGCAAAAAACGTTCCCTATACTCCAACTCTCACCTCATTGTAACTCTATAGAACTTCATATGTTTTTCCGTCCCTAAACGTGCACAAAATGTGATTACCTTTGAAACTTATTTCTTATATAATATGTCAAATTCTTATTCTAACAAATCACTACAAATTAAGTACATTTTAGTAGTATTCTCACATATAAATTTAATTTATTATCAATTGTTTTGACACTTCATTTATATCTTTCATATCTTCACTCTAGGGTATGGATTCTTTAATATTATTCACTATAGTGAATGGAATTTTCTTCAACAATGTAAAAGTAAATAATATATAAAATTATATTTATTCATTTTTTTGGTAGGTGGAGAAACTAGTATAAAATGTTAAATGGTTCATTTGCTTCTCTCAAGAGGGATATCTTAAAAAGTCAAATAACATAAATTATTCTGTTTTCATTCATTATTTTAAAATTAACTTTATGATTGTTATATTAATTTATAAGTTTTAGTTTTTATATGTAATCATGGAAACTTAGAATTTAGATATTAAATAATAAATATTAAACATTAAATTATATTGTTTTCTATTTCATGTTATACAAATTTGGCACAAGTTTTAGATAATGTAAAGTTTTATCATTATTTTTATTTTTGTTTAATGGTTAATTTCAAAGATTTGTGTACATTTTAAATAATCATTTAGAATTAGATTAATTTGATGAATTAATTATAACTTTGATGGCTATTTCCTTCCAAAAATACATTTTTTACACATCAACAATGTGCATTCGACATACTCCTCCAACACTTACAAGCAAGAGAACCAAAAGATCCATTGAAGATTATCATCCAAGGCACTACATGCACAAGAAAAGCCTACCTTATACACCGCATCAAAGAAGCACTATCTTCTCAAGCAACATCTTCCCACACCCCAATATTGTTTCTTACCCCTACTGGAGTTGCAACATTTAACATACATGCAACCATTATACATGCATGACTTGTGATTCCTATCAAAGACACAAGGCATTTACATGGTCAGTCCCTTACAGTATTCCAAGAAGAGCTGAAACATATTCACTACATTCTAATTAATGAAATGAGCTTCATAGGATCTAGACTTTTTGTACATAATAAGTCACTTGCCTGATGCATTTCCAAAAATAAACCACTGCTCATTCAATTACTGCTCAATAATTCTTGTGGGTGACTTGGGTCAACTGCCACCAGTAATGGACAAACCTCTTTATGCAAGAGCAACTCCGAGGAGGAGCTTATGGACAACTTTTACCACTATAATAAAGTTTTATACAATATTTTGACAACAAGACATCTCTAACACCTAGTCACTCTTTCGCCAATTGTTAACCAACATTCACAATGTTACACGAACAATTGATGATTGGAACCTCCTTCAATCTAGGTCTGACAAATTCTTATCTATTGAATAACGTCAAAGGTTTGACACTTCAATCCACCTCTTTGCAACAAACATTCTTGTGGACAACCATAACAAGATCATGCTTCAATCCTTGAATATGCCAATTGCATGAAGTTCCACATAATTACTTGGTGCTTAAGAAGCACACCAACAGGATGATGAAAATCTAGAAAAGCACGTCTTGCCATGTATAAACCAACGATTTATGCTATCTTGCGATTTATGGGTCCAAGCAGGATTACTCAATGGTGCTCTCAGAGTAGTTATGCAAATTGTATATGCACCAGGAAGTAACCGTCCAAATTTTTCAACATATGTTGTTGTGGAATTTGATAAATACATTGGCCCTCCATGGGACCAAACCCAACCACAACATGTACCAATTCCACCCATACAAAGAAGTAACAAGAAACAAATTCCCCTTAAGATGTCATGGGCATTGTCTATACATAAATCTCAAGGAATGACTTTAATAGGGTTTATCATTGGCATTGGAAACACTAAATGTCGAGGGTTGATCTTCACGACAATGTCACACACTACTACTATAGAGGGAATGCACATACCACCATCATTCTCCTTCGAACGCTATGAAAAAATGAAGGATATTGCTTATGTCTCACTACGAGAAAAAAAGAAACACGCTTATGTTCTTTTTCACTTACCTTATAGATTCTTCTATGTTGTGATCATACTTATATATATGCAATGTTCAACTTGGTCCATACTTCTATACATGAACTGTTCGACTTGTTCCATACTTCTATACATAAAATCAAATTGTGTCAAATATTTGCTAACAAATACCTATCAATCATACTTTGATCTAATCAATTTTCCTATTCTCCTCTATGCATAGAAGTTATTAATATACCATTACAATGTTACTCATGAAATAATAT
>JASDQU010013226.1:163492-176285 GCA_032191745.1 Picea mariana
AAATTGTGTCAAATATTTGCTAACAAATACCTATCAATCATACTTTGATCTAATCAATTTTCCTATTCTCCTCTATGCATAGAAGTTATTAATATACCATTACAATGTTACTCATGAAATAATATATATATATATATATATATATATATATATATATATATATATATATATATATATATAAACAATTTAAAAAATTATTCTTTACTTTTCTCTTCGGCCTTAACTTTCCCATCCTTAAGGGGTATGCTAGTCTTATACAACTTAGTCAATTCACCAGAATTGTTAAAATCTCTAAATAAAAGCAATGGAGCTTCGTATTCCCGAAAAGGCGGGTTGTATCCTACACTATGAGTTGATGTTGTTTAATGGGTTGTCATGTATGTGTTATAATATTAAAAATCAATGCACTTTGAAGTTCTCTCAAGTGAGGAGAGGAGTGGGCATTTAGAGGAGGTATGGAGTTTTTTTTAATATATAAAAAGTAGTTAGATAAATGTGTTCTAACTACTTCAATGCTGTTTTATTTTTAGTTGACAATATTTTTAAATAATATTTAAAAGAACAACTATACTAGCATACCTCCTAAGCAGGCGAATGAGAATGTCGAAGTAATAAAGGAAGGTGTACATAGTATTATATAGGCAAATAGGTCCTTCTTTTTTTTGAAAACACACAAAGCATCTTGGTATGGTAATGGAATAAGGAATCAATAAAATACAGTGTGAAAGTGTGTTGTAAATATATTAAACAATAGGTTGTAATTGGAGATCAATAGAAACATTGTAAGAAACAAGAGGAATCCATGTAATATGAAGGACAATTTTTTTTTAACATACCACATAGTTATGGATTACATTCATTGATCCGAGAAGAGTAAGAAAGGGTTAAACCGACAAAGCATCTAACTGTTCTTCTTCTTTCTTTCTAAGTGCAACATATGCACTATCTTGCATTTTTGCATAACGTTCAAAAGAGAAAAATGGTGAGATGTGCAACCCTGCTAATGATTTGACGCGTGATATTGTTGTAAAGGGTAAGCCTTTCCATTCAACATTTTCAATGTTTATGGTTGCCTTGGATAGTGTTAAGCCTTGGGATTTATGTATAGTCAAGGTGCATGCCATTTTGAGCGGGATTTGTTTCTTGGTGCTACATTTTATGGGCGGCATTGACACTTGTTTGGGGTTGATATGGTCCCATGGTGGACCAATAAATGTATCAAACTCCACAACAACATACTATGACAAGTTTGGAGGGTCGACTCCTTGTATGTAAGCAATTTGGGTGTAAGCAATTTGGGTGACCATTCCTAGTGTTCCTAGCTTCTCATGACACAATTCTTTATTTCTTGCATAGTCTCTTTTTGTTGTGTTTGTCAAGATCATGTTATTCGAACTTCCCTATCATCTTAAGATTTGTATGGAGAATCTATAAAATGTGTATGTATACATTTCTCTTTTCTCTTCAAATCAAATTATTGGACTCCTAAATCTTTTAGTTTTAATTTTCTTTAGATTTTAAACTTAAATCTATTTATTTTTTATAAAAATAAAAGGAAAAAGGAAAAAACCATAACATGATATTAATGAAAATTATGAGAATGGTTAATTAAGATAGAATTCGTGAGGCAGAGATATGCTATATGTACATTAGAAAGCTACATTACCTATGTATGTTATTAAAAGAGCCATTTAAAGTAAAAACTTTAATTTCAAACCAACATCTCATTATCAACATGTGATTTAGTTAATTATAAGGCATCATAACTTAAGTTCATAACATGATTTTTTTTTCTCTATCAACATGTAATTTAGTTAATTATAGGTCATTATAACTTAGGCTCATAATACTACTTTTTTACACTATAACATAAATTAACTTTATAATATAAAGTTTTGTAAACAAAATTTTTAAGCACAAAATATGACCATTAATTAAGGGTGGTGTAATAAAGTTTTGTAGACAAAAATTTTAAGGACAAAATATGAGAATAATTAAGGGTGGTGTAATAGATACAATATAATCATCGAAAAATTGTAAGTACAAAATATGACCATTAATGAAGGGTGGTGTAATAGATACATTATAATGATCTTTCCTTAGTTGTTTTTGTTGTAAAAAAATATATTATAGATTATCTTATGTTATGATGTAATAAAATAAAATTATGATTATTTAATAATTAATTATATCATTAATAAAAAAAATTAATAGATAAAATTTAAAATGATAAAATTTAAAAAATTTTAGAATATTAAAAAATATTTTTTATTTTTTATTTTCCATCTTTTTAATAGTAATAAATAAATAAATAAATAAAAATAACAAATCTTAATATCATAAAATAAATAAAACCAAATTATAATTAAATCATATGTCACAAAACATTTAATTATTTCATTACTCATTAATAACTAAACGTTGGAAATTATCTAACACTTTTACTAAATCTCATACTTTTGAATGTATTAAAGATAAATATTGTCACCTATTAAATTATGTTCTTGATTTTTTTATTTTTTTTGAGTTGTGAATAGTATAGCCTATTATATATAGAAATAAGGATATATGTTATTAAAAGTTATGTTTTTTTTTTTTTGAGTTGGTGTAAATAATATAACTTATTATATATAGAAATAAGGATATATGTTATTCACAGTTTTTGATCTATTGGAGGTAGATTTAGTTATGATTATATAAGATATTGGTTTTCTTGTAAATATTAGCTAAACTAAAATTACTTTTTAGTTTTCAAGTAAGATTTAAAATTGCTCTTACTAACAACTCATCTTCTTCATATTTAAAAAAACAAGTTAAAGTCCGCCCCCTTACGAATCATGTGGGAGTCATTTGATATGGTGTGGTTTGATTTTCCTTGAATAAGGGTGATGATTTTTGCCACCTTTGAAAAAAATAAGAATAAGAATAATTTTTTTATTTTTTTTCCTTTTTATAATATAAAATTAATTAAATATAGTTTGTTGGGTTGTAGTTTTATAAACTATCTAATCTTGCAACAAGTTTTGAATTTTTTTTTTAAATGTTAGACTTTGAAATTTTTTTAAAATGTTAAACTTGAAATTTTTTAAAATGTTATATATTTCATTTAAGGTCCTACTAAAATGAATAAATTGGCATATAAAAAAATACAAACATGGTTATGATTGTATTACTAATTGATGAATATATCTACAAATTTTAGATAAAATTTAAATAACAGTTTGTGGTTGCTAGATTATCTTTATTTTTAGTTGGTAATGATATATTATATTTGTCTTTTAGAAATGTTTTAATGTAATAAGTATATGTAGTAAAAAGTGAAACTCTAAAGTAATTATACAACACTTAAAACATGTAATAATGTATTATTTATGGATAAGTAATAAAAGAAAAGATAAGTGACAACACAATAATCCAAGAGTACATTTGACAATGAAAACAAGTTGGTTTTAAGTTTAAAATTGAGTTTTATGTACACATTTTCATTGAAAACAAATAAATGTACAAGGTCACTTGGAAAAATGTAAATTAACATAAGAGACAATAAATATTGTAATGAGAAAATCAAAAAGCAATTTATCATAAGTTTAGTAGTGAAATATAATAATAAAGAAGATTTAAAATACCTCCCCAAAATGTCCCCGAGGTGTAGAACAGTCGGTGATGGAGTGTGTTGTTAAGCCACTCCGTGATGTTAAAGTCACCGGTTCGAAACTTGCGGGGACAAAAAATCCAACCATGTTAAGGGTTGGTGTGGCTCAGGCCGGGATGCCCCTGAGCCCGCACAAATTAACAAACAAAAAAAAAAAATACCTCCCCAAAATGTAAAATTTGTGAAACTAATAAAATAAAGAACACTCCTCTAAATGACCAAGTCTAAAATATTAGGATTGGTTTTTAATGTAAACTTTGTAAAACTAATAAAATAAAGAACACTCCTCTAAATGACCAAGTCTAAAATATTAGGTTTGGTTTTATAAAAGTTTGATTTTAATTAATAGGGAAATAAAAGGAAACACATGCAAGTTGAATTTTTAATTTTTTTATTTTAACTTAATGCACACAGAAATAAGATAAAAAATGTCACATCACAGTTGTTCCACACCATTTACCAATTAAATACAAGATAATTTGTTTTTTATATATTTGTATTCGCTGTTACACACATTTTACCAATCAAATTCAAGATAATTTGTTTTTTAATATATTTTTATATTTGTATTTTTTGATTTATAATGTTAAACATTATTTGTTTTTTTCACTAAATCAAGAAAATTTAAAGGGAAAAAAGAATTATCAAGTTTGCATTAGTATTTTCATTTAAAGGTCTTGACATTAGTATTTATGTTAGTGACATGAATTTTAGTAATAAAATGGACATTATTGGCAATCTCTAAACTTTATATAGGTAATTTAAAGATGGTTGATATTGCTCTTTCAAGAGCATATACTGTACATTAACCTTGTTTTAACATAATATTGAATGCAAGTTCTTTTCTCTTCCCTTGTTTATGTGATGTTATAGCATTTATATGGCCTAGTTTACGAATGTTTTACATAATAACATATTTTTAATTTGAAGAAGGATCTAAATATATTCAATTGTATGAGAATTGCAACTCTAATTTAGCTATGGAACTCTCAGAAAACTCCCCAATGTCTCCCCAATGTCTCAATAATGGTTTCAACTTTCAAGCTGATAATTCAATTTATTACTTATGCTTATCAGCAATGCTTATATCATATTTGGTTCCCAATGATTAAAGATAATTGGCACCTTTAATATGAACCTTGATACGCATCAAGACCTCTCCAAATATACCTAACCTCAACAAATAAAAACTAAGAGCCAATCTTATATCTTTTGAGGTCAAGGGATTTCAAGAGATGCCTTATTTTCTATATTAAATAATCATAAACATAAATAAATAATAAAAAAATATCAAGAACCAATCTTACATTGTTTGATTGAGGTCAAGGCATTTCAAGAGATGCCTTATTTTGAAATGCCTTATTTTCTATGTAAAAGAACCATAAATAAACAAATAATAAAAAGATATTAAACTATAATTCTACTCCATTGTAAAGTCATAAGACTTGAATAGTTATTTTGTATCTAATACAAACACTCATCATTACATCATTCTACTACTATGGAAAGTTCTTTTACATTCTTTTATACTGATGAAACAGATGTCCACTTCATTATGAGAGAGGCTTCGGCTTTCCTGTGTTTTTCTATTTAAATTTTCTATTTGCTTTGACGCTATTGGTAATTTCTCTTAGATTATTTCATTCCAATGTACGAGAGAGGCTTCGGTGTGTTTCTCTATTTAAATTTTATATTTGCTTTGGCACTATTGGTAATCTCTCTCAGATTATTTCATTCAATGTACGATATTAGTAAAAAGAAAACAGTGTCTCGGATTTTCATTAGTAAAAAAAACAGTGTCTCGGATTTTCAGATTCATTGGGTTTATTGATTTTCAGATTCATTGGGTTTATTTAACAGGCTAACACATGCAATGCTATTCATCAAAATTATCTTAATATCTGCATTCCTATTTTTTTAAAAGAAAAATGTTGAAGTTCAACATATTTCATTCTCTTGTGGCTGTAGTGGTTGTTACAACAATTTTATCTTGGCCCGCTTACATTAATAACTGAAATAAATGTTAATCGAATTGGGAAATTTAAACCAGACACGGTGACAGTGAGGGGCACGTCTGGTAAACAGCTCAACGATTTCCAACCCACTCGAGTGGCCAGTCTTTTCACATATTCAAATCAGAATGCCACAAGTCTACAAAGATAATTAGACATCAAGCCAAGGCTAGCGCCACGGTTAGAATATTCGTTGATTGATTGATTAACATGTAGTCTAAAAGTCTATCAGTTTGGATTGAAATTTGGCAGATTTGACATGGGTAGAATGTTTATGGAGTGATGGATTTACAACTTAGTGTATTGGGGAAATAGCCAGTAATTGAAGTGGTAAAATTCGATTGGATATTCGAATCGGCAGTTTCGACAAAGTTAAAACAAATTAAAAAATGACTATGGTCTGTGGATTTGAAGCTAGTATGATATACTCAAATCTTGGATTGTATTTTTAGATAGCAAATTGGTGTTAGGTTAAAGGGTTATCTGAGTGTTTTTTAACATTTTTTTCTTTTCTAAACAGTTTCTTGCAAGCAAAGAAGAACATTTTTTGAGTGTTTTTTTATATTTGTTTTATTAACAGTTACTTGGAAGCAAAGAAGAACAATTTTTTCTGGGAGGGAGGAAATGATGACTCTCTTATTTTGGTCAATTTTCCTTTCAAGAGAATAGAGCTCTGCTAAGAAAAAAGAGAAAAAATCAAAACAAACAATCTTAGGAGAAGAGAGCGGATCCCAATGGAAGGAGTTTGGTTCCCTCAGAGAAGGTTCGGTAGAAAGGAAAGACGAAGCAGTTTCAGTGAAAGTACTGAGGAAAACTGTAGAAGAAAAATAGAAACCATCCTGTAGATCATGAAGAAGTCAAGGAAGTCCAGTGAGGGTGGAGAAGTAAAGAAGAGGACCAACGATTCGCTGGCTAAAGGACAATACCCCATAGCTCTCGGAGAATAAGGAAAATTGAAGAGAAGAGAAGAGGCAGGGAAGGAAAGAGCTCATGCAATAGAGATGAAAGAAGACAAAGCCAACGATGGGGTCTACTGTTGTGAACCCCGCTGAGATTTAGACCAACGGGTAGAATTTAAATAGTTTATAGTTTGGGAAATGGTGTTGGCATGATTTCGAAATACTGATGAAGATCCCAATGAGGCCTGCATGTCAATTTTTTGAAGGTTAAAAATACACATTTTATGTTGGTGTTGAAATTCCATTGTGTGCCTTGCTTGAACAACACAAGCTTCAGATTTGATAGCTGGGAAGGGGTAGGACCAGTTAGATGGTTGGCTGATAAGTCAGATTTGATAGCTGGGAAGGGGTAGGACCAGTTAGATGGTTGGCTGATAAGTCTATGCATGTGAGCACCAGAAGACTGCCAAGAGAAGGTGGGATTTCTCCTTGAAGTTTATTGTATGCAAATGAAATGGACACTATCTTTTTACAGCTACTGAAGTCGGAAAGCTGACCTTGATGCTAATAGCAGGGTAATCGTATAAATCCCCAGGGAAATTGCCCACGAAACGATTGTGAGAAGCAGAGAGGCTATATAAATTGGGAAGCTAGCCCAACTCCTTTGGAAAAGCTCCCGTGAATCGGTTGTTGTCAATCTGTATCTGTGCCCACTGTGAGGCCCTACGAATTTCTAGCGGAATGGTGCCCGATATACCATTATTTTCGATTCTGATAAGTGTGAGATTTGGAGCTGGCCATAAAACCATCAAAAAATCCCCACCCAGTTCATTGTTATGCAGGGTGAACCTGGCGAGGCTGTGGCATTTGCCACAGGTGTCCAGAATTGGGCCTGAGAAACTATTAGCACTAAGGCTCAGTTTCTGAGGCCTGCCTCCATGGCAAAGATTAGAAGGAATTGAATCGCGTATCTCATTGCACAAGATTTTGAAGGAAGTGAAAATCCATCTCTTCGTCTACCGAAAGAGGATTGATCTGACGCCCAATCTGCAGGTCGTTCGCGTGACAGACGAAGTGTTGAGGATTGTCCAGCATAAGCTCTGCTGCCTTTATACGCCGCTGAAGCTCTTGAACGCTGCCGTTCCAGCTTACCACTTTCACAGTGTTGGAAGGTACAGAGTTCGAAGCGCATGAAACATAGTCGCCCATTATGAATCCTGATTGCCTGCTTTTCTGTTTATATTCTGCTGCTGTTGAGAGTGGGAAGGAAAAAACGTATTGTAACCGCAAACAGGGTGGGCAACGCATTTATGAAGGATGACGTTCATCGCTGGCTACAGCGTGTGGGGTGGATTTCGAAGAATAGTTGGTGGGTTGAGTCAAACCCACGCCTCCTTCTGCATTCTCCAGGTCTATGCGAAAATTGACAGAGGCGGTGGGGCAATCTTGAATAGGAACAGTTTGCAGGTTTTCCAAAACCTGTCAACAAGATGGTTTGATTATAAAAATATCTACAAAAAGATGGCTTTAGAAAACCTGTCATATTATAAAAAGTTCACAGGTTTTATACAAAACCTAACATTAAATATTCTTTCGGCATAATTATGTGGACTATATTTAAGTATGTTTTCTTGTGATATGGTTCAATAGTTTTAAGTTTTTAATAGATTTTAATTTATATAAAAAGAGAATTTTTAAAATATAAACTTGAGAAAATTTTAGTATTTAGTACAAGTTTTTAATTTTTTTTTTTTTATAGTTTTTTAATTATAAATTAAAAATAATTTTGAATTTTTATGTTTAATTTTTTTTAATATCAAATAAATTAAATAGAAGTGGTTAAAAATATCCATTTATAATATTAAAATTTATAGATTAATTTTTAATAGTTTTTAATTATAAAGGAATTTTAAAATTTTAAGCCCATTTAATTGGTGGCAAATATTGAAAATAATCTCTTAATGAAAAAAGCTTTAGCATTGTTCACTATGCACAAAATAAATCTTTTTTAAGCAAAATTTTTGTTTCTAAGGAAAGTTCAAAATTTTTTCATAAATATAGTGAAAAACTTTGGCATCCATCACTATGCATATGCATAGCATTCTATCTCAAACCTTTCAAATATTTTCATAAATATAGTAAAGAGATTTGGGGTTGATCATTATGCATAATATAAATTTATTTTAAGCATTATGTTAATGTCTTTGTACTTCATAGGTTATCACCTATGCAAAAGCAATTTTTTTTTTAAAATTCTAAAAAGGAATTTATCATTTTCCATCATCAAAGTGGAATTTTTTTCCATAGATATATCTAGATTTTCACACTTATTTTACAATATACAAAAGGTTTTATATAGGTACCATTTTATTTTTATAAACACATCTAATTATAACTAGAAGATTATATGTAAGAAGAATCACCTTTAACTTAGTAGAGTGGTTTAAATTGCTAGGAAGTTTTGGATTGTATTTTATGTTTAGAAATTTCTACATAAAATTTCAAAGAGTAAAAGAAGCTACCTCCATATCATTAATTATAATGCCATTTGAGTTAACTTTCATATAATAGGGTAATCTACAAAATCTAGCATGAAGCAAACATTTTCACTTCTCTTTTGTTTTTAGATTAATATAATATTACAAGTTTCAAGTGTTTCATAATTATTTTAATTTTTAGCTTTGGACTAGTACATAAAACTACTACGTTAAAACATTTCTAAGTGTAAAACCCTATATTTTGGCTTAGGTAGTTAGAACTTTGATTTTTTTTACTTTAGTAATACATTGCTTAGTAACTATTTGGACTTAATTAGATTGATATAAACATTTGAGATATATATATATTGACCTATTTATGTGCTATATAATGCTATTTTATTGTTATATGTTCACAATGATGATAATTATGAGAATTGTTCAAACATGCAAATATTAAATGTGAAATTTTGGTATATGGGTATTAGTTCAAGTTATGTTGTAAATGTATAATAGATGTAAGGCATGATAAAAATAAATATACATGTCTTAATTGGACGTCAATACAAATATGTATTCTTATATGAAATTGTGATGTATATGCATATATATGAATTATTGGTGAACTAAGCTACAGGTTGATGAGCTAAGTGATAGCCAAAATGGATGTAGTGCCAATGTAACTTGGATGTCGTACACAACAAGAAGATAGTGTATGCTATAAGTTGTAATTATTATTTAATTTATGATTTGAAAAATTTCCATGATCTGTGGTAAGCGTGGTTTTGACAAGACGCACAACTTTCCCAGAGTGGTTATTTGATGACATGACTCTAAGAACAATAGTTTCACATTATGACTTGATGTAGAGTGTTGACCCTAGTTCTATGAGGAGGGGTGGAGGTATTTCCCATTGTTTATCCCTCGAAACCTAGAGTCATGGGAGGGTTGTGTGAAGTCACGTTCCCCTATACGTGTAATGGCGACTGCTAGTTTCCTGTTGGGGAAGATTGGTTGAGATGTATGACACTTCCACTTATGGGTTCTATCTGGAGTTAGTTCATTATAATTGAAACTCCAACTTAGTCCAGCATATGAAATGATAGGATGAAATATGGAAGTAGGTTAGGAATGGAGGATGTTTTGATGTTAGTTGAGAATACTGATTGGGGATTATATGTGCCACTATTGTTTACTCACTTGGTTCCTACCATGTTTAAAAACCTTTTTTGATTCCCTTTTGATATTTTAAGTGTGATAATGAGGTATTGATGAATTATTGTAATTTTGTTTGTTACAGTTATTAAATGATGCATTACTTGATCTGTTGTCTTGCATGCATTGGTGTGATCATATAAGAACTATGCACTAGAGACAATAGTTGTTTATCGTTAGTACATGCATGAGATATCTGTCTACTAGCTACTCATACATACCCTACAAATGTACACTAGTACAATTAATTAATGTATCAATTATTAAACTAGATTATTAACTATTTAATTGAATGCTTATTGACTATGTGAATTATATTGCATACAAAAATATCTAAAAGCATTAAATATCTTCTTTGACTTTGATTGATGGTTGGTATGATGAATTAAATGAGCATGGTGGGTTGTCATGTACATTTTGGGGAAAATTGTTAAATTGCATTTATTAACTAGCATGAGAAAAAAGACTTTGCATTTTATTTATTGTTGTTTAATGCAAGTCATTTATATTTTAGTTTTATTTTTTTTGTTTTATCCAAAAATCTAGATAAGGGAGGTTGATGGCTAATAATGAGGGTGGTTGAGGAGACTTGGAGAAGGGTGTATGGAAACTTGATAAATAGTTTGGGTAATTTTTGGAAGATATATTTATTGTGATAGTCTTCTTAGAGCATATGTGTTTTGATATTCTTGGAGTCATGGGCATGGAGGGCTAAGAAAACGAAAGGTTTCTTTGAGCTAGGAAGCCGATTAGGCTCCTAGTTGGCTGAGAGGATCCCATTGTTTCCCTCTGGGCATGTGGAAAAATGAATGCTTGGAAGCATCTTCTTACTACTAGCAGACAAATGGTCATCTTCAACAGACTAGGGAGGAGATATTTCGCTTGGTATACTTTGTTATGTTTCTCTTTAAATATTTTAATCATAAAATTAATTCTTATTTATCTCATCTTTTTATTTAGATTTGTATATTTGGATTCAAATTTAGAATATTTAGCATTGAATTTTTTTTAAAATAGTTATGAATATGTTGTAGGTTATTCCATGTATGAAAGTAGAAATTTTTGTTTACACTTAATGCATGTGTTTAAATTAACATATATTATTTCATAGCATCCCATGGATAAATGCCACATTTGATATCAAGGCTTAGGTTTGAAAACTAGGACCTTAAGGGCCATATCATGGCAACAATGTCAAATAACTTAAAAACTATAAATTCTTACAAATACAAATCTTATATTACCATATGCTAGTATTGTACAACAAACAAATCTGATTTTTACCATAATATGAGTTCAAATGTCTTTACTAAATGATATGTTTTGTATCCAGACATTAGAATCTTTTAATTAAAATGAACAACTAATTTATTCTTCTTCAACTTGTGAATATTTCAAAAGTGACTTTGCAATAATTTTGGCTACATGTGAATATTATGCATTATGTACATATTTTTGTGCCTTTGAATAAGATACCTTTTCCTCTCAACAAATTTGCTATATGAAGTGAGCTGGACTAGTTTCTTGTATATCCCATATTGCATTTCAAAAATTGTCTTATTTGTCACACATAACTTATATCACTATATGTCATTATTTTCAACCATTTTAACAAATGGAGTTTTCTTCATTCTCTAAAGAGAATCTAAACACACACGTTTTACTATTAAATGAGTTGAAACAAACTATTTAGTTCAAAATTATCTCTCAAATACCCTGATACATTATGAATATGAAAATTTCAAATTTACTCTATGCGGAACAAAATAATTTATCATCATTCAAGTTGAAAATATTTGGTTGATTCATGTTAACTACTTGTTCACATTAAATAGTTGGAAATATGGACCAAGTCGTATCATATTTAAAAATAAAAATAAAATCAAAATTCTCAATTAAAGGATAAAGTGAACTATTTTGCAATGCTCTCTTTGCATATTTTCATTTTGAGTTGGTTTTTAAGATATGCCTTACCATATAACATGCGTTAAAAAAATCCATATTGGGGAGAAACCTGGAAAAAAAAAATTCAATCCTGAGTGGATATAAACCATGACTGATGTCCTCTAGATTGAATTTCAGCCTCCAAGATTGCACATAAGATGGAAAACTAGCGATGTTTCCAGTTCAAAACTATAATTCATAGTGAGACATCAACTTCAAAGTTAAAATGCATAGGTATATGGATCCAAGACCCAGTGCGAGTCCAATGGGACTCCTTGGACCTTCCATTTTAAAATACACCATTTATTAATTGCGTCTTCATATGGCATTTCACAGAGGAAACACATAATAATCCCCTCTTCACAGTCGGCTCCCAGAATGAAACAGTTGAATCGATCTATAAATGATCGACCTACCAAGTACCTTGGGTTGAAAGAATCATTTTTATAGCTATATCTATTGAATCCCGACTTTTATACCTATATGTTTATCGAGTGTACCCATCTCCCTCTCTGGGACAATTTATTGAATGCAAGGGTAAGTTAGGATCAATCCCAACAAAGTTTTTGAATGGATATCTCCTCACCTCTCCCT
>JASDQU010013226.1:199047-212680 GCA_032191745.1 Picea mariana
CAGAGCGGCGACCACTGATCGGCACAAGCCAGTACCAAAAACAGCGTGGTGATTTAAGGTTTTCGCATGCTAGCTATAGGGAAGAATGCGGAGATTCCGCACTGGTCTAAACAGGTAGGGTGCGGATATCCACGGTCGTCGCAGGCTGCATATGGGATACAGTGCAACAATCAAATAAAAAATGGAAAAATAAAAAGTATGAAGGTTTTCCAGTGAAATCAGACAGTCAAAGAGTTCATCTGGATCTCCCACTGACTCAGAAAATAGAATCCAGGCAATCAAAGCAAGAAAGCAATACAAACTAGGAAAACAATCCTAGTATGGTCGCCAATTTTGCTATCAAACTAATTGTTAAGTGCGGACACAAATCAATCCCCCTAGATCCACCTAGATCTAGAACAACACACGACAATACATGGTGCTTTCTCTAAGCTCTAATCATCGAATTTACTATCAAACAAGAGATAAATGACGTACCTTTGAATATCGCTTCCTTATATCTTTGTTGTCCTCGCTCCGCTCCGGTGCTCTTGTGATATTGGATCTACAATGACACAAACCAACCAAAGTGAAAGCAACAATAGTATACTCAATGAAATATTATACATCTAATCAAGGAGTCATCTAATAAAATCAGAATGATTTTATGAGAAAGAAACATGTCACTGTATTATATAATGTGGAAGAAATATACAACCAGATGCCTTGATGTTGTCAGGTTCCTTCCAACAGTTCCTTGCTTCACACACACTTTTAATCCACGGATTCTGAGACTATATATTTGATAGCTACTCACAATCTATCTTAACAAAGCAAAGCTCAAAGACAACATACAAGCTCCAAAAACTCCAAGCTACCAAACTCAATAACAAGCCAATCTAACTTTCTCCATGAGAGCTCCTCTCCTTTTATAAGTTGAAGAGGATAAGGTGAGGAGGTTAGGATGATCCCACTAAATCATGAAAGATAGTAAGATCCAAACTATTCGGAAGCCACCTCACCATAGAATCTTATCATTCTATAAGCATCGAGAAGACGTTCGTTTTTCCCACGTACAAGAATTTTTGCACCCTAGCTATAGTGCAGCCTGTGAAAAATTCCTTAATAGGGTTTTTTACAAAGGGAAATGCAACTTCTTCTCTCAGAAAAATTTATTCTCCCTTATTTCTTCAGGAATTCAGGCCACTGACCCCTCTGAAGGAAATAGATAGTTTTACATCATTAACGGTCATAAGGGTGATGAAAATAATGTGTAACACTCTATGAAAGCCACGATATCCTGGTGAATGTATAGCTGGTGTCTGATCCTGCTATGCACTAGATGACACCTGCCCCACTGGTCTCGCTGGAGTCCTTCTCTCACCACTGCTAATAAGCTCCTCCTCTGCTATGTGGGTCTTCTCGACAACATCATGCAAGGTTTAAGGCATCATAATCCTAAAATTTTCACGAATGTTGACATTAAGGCCAAACATGAACCTGTTTACCTTAAGTTTCTTAGTATTCGGGTGTGGAGCATACCAAAGAATCTCTATAAAATGGGCCTCGTACTAGAGCACTGTACGGCCACCCTGTTGCAAGGCATTGAACTCATTGAACCAACTCTCAATGAATTCCTTAGATAGATACCTCTCCTGGAACAGTACCTTGAGCAGTTCCCATGACACGTCTTCGACAACCATGTTCAATTGTGGGAGGAGCATCTTCCACCATAGAATAACACTCCCCTTCAGTTGAAAGACCTCCCTACGGACCTTCATGTTGGAGGTTGTAATCGTGAAGCATGAAGCACATCGCCTTACTCTCCATCCATGCCTCGACAATTGAGCTATGCGCAAAACTTGTGGACTTGAGAACTTATCCCTATTGAGTTCTCAGTGAATGCTAACGGTACTCATTGGGGCGCATTGTGGACCTTCAAGGGTACAGGCACCCTGGCCTCATCTCAGTATATATGGTGAATCAAGGCCTCTGACATTCCCTGGAATGACCTTGTCATACCATCGTCATCCTTTACGGCAATCGAACCCAGCCATAGGACTTGTTCTTCCCCTTGGGGTTAGACTCCTAGGGCACGGGCACTTCTAGAGGCGTCGCACCTCCTTCCACGGCACCACATTGTGAACCTCTGTGGCATCCTCTAATCGATATCACTGCATGGACATGTTAAATTTTTAATTAGCACTGGGTTATTACTCAAGGGTTTACTGCAGTGGAAAGCATGGCGATCCACAGTCGTAGGGTTGAACCCGCTCTGATACCATATGAATTGAATATTATATAAAAGGTATGAATTGAATATTATATAAAAGTTAGTTGCAACAATAGGTTGTGAGTAAAAACAAATTATTTAAATAATAAAGTAGTCAAAGTGGTTGCAAAGAGAAATTATTTAAATAATAAAGTAGTCAAAGTGGTTGCAAAGAGAAATTATTTAAATAATAAAGTGGTTTCAAGAAGAAGTAGTGAGTTTACTATTTATGGATAATTCAAAGTGGTTTGTAAAGAAATTAATTAAATAACAAAGTTAGTTGCAACTAATAGTGGAGAACTTATTATTTGTGATAAAGTGGTTAAGTTAAGTGTAGCAAAGTGAGTTATAAGTGTACTAGTGGTTAGAAGTGGGTTATCCCTAAAATAAAGAAAGTGGGTTAAGTTGGTTAAAAGGTAACCCCTTGAGGAAACTACATGGAAGTATAAATAAGAGATAAAGACTCTCTCATTAGAACCTATTGAATATCATTGAATATCTATTTTTTGAAAGGTTATTTGGGCATGTATTATTGATAAGAAAAGTACGGGAGAAAAAAGTGAGGCAGGAAAAGTGTGGAAGGAAAATTTCAGCAGAAAAAATGCGACAAGAAAAATGAGATAGGAAAATCGCGATAGGAAAACCGTGGCATAAAAATAACAGTAGAAAAATCACGACAGAAAAAGTGCAACAGAAAAAACGCGACAGAAAAACCACGAAATAAAAAGTGCGGCAGAAAAATTGAGGCAACAGAATGCTACAAGAAGAAAAAATGTATGGTTTTCATATGTGTAGTGTTGAACTTATGAATCTGATTGAGGGTTTTCCTTGTAAATCTTTTAGATGCCCTCTTGGAAGTTTAGGGCTTGTTGTAGAATGGATTTGAGGCAGATCTATTGAAGTATATTGTTAGTGCACTTAGTTTGATTTATTGGCATATCTTGTGGTGCATTGTGAGAGACACTTGTTAGTGGTCTTGGTATATGATTGGCTTATGAATGAGACATCCTTGAAGCTACATAAAAGTGAGTTTATGGAACATGGTTTGATGTAAGGGTTTATGGTATTTGGTTATGGATGGTGTGATGTATTGCTAGAGAACTTTTGATGGTTATATTGGTATATGTATTTGGTATATGGTTGAGGTACATATTGGGTACATGGTTGAGACAAGTACATGTGTAGTTGATGCATGATTGATACATACTTGGTACATTGTTGGAGACACTTGTTAATAGTATTGTTGACACATGGTTTATGGATGATATAGAATACTTGTCTCGGTATATTATTATAAGCACATATTAATCTTGGTGATGATTATGAGTTGTTGTGATATGATTGGTTGATGCAAATCTTGGTGATATTGTTCATATGGTTGAGAGTTTTCTTGGTGATGATTATGAGTAGTTGTGATATGTTTGGTTGATGCACATCTTGGTGATATTGTGCATATGGTTGAGAGTTGTCTTGGTGATTGATCTTGGTGAGCAGATCTGATTTCATTGATAATATTTATGAGATAGGTTGTTGTTATAGGTTGTTTGGATAAGTTGTTGTGACAAGTTATTTGTACAGGTTTGGTGCATGGTTGATTCACTTGTTTATGGTACATCTTGAGATACAGGTTGATGCATGGTACATGTTGGCATAGGTTATCGGTACAGGTTGTTTACAGGTTATCGATATAGGTTGATTATAGGTTGTTTAGTGTAGGTTGATTGGTACAAGTTTACAGAAGTATATCTCACAGTGATACTATGACAATGGTTCCATCATTCTAATTATATTTCAGGGCAGTTGAATGGCACAATGATAGGTGGTTGTAGCCACCTTTCGATTGTAGCCAGAGAACATAAGGGGTTGTACCCTCCTTCTGGTTGTAGCCAAAGAATTAGGGAGTTGAAGCTTCCCTCATATTGTAGCCTGAGAAACTAGGGGGTCGGATCCTCCTTCCAATTGTAGCTAGAGAATTGGAAGTTGGTGCTTCCTTGAATGTAATTCTTGACACATAAGAAAAACATTTTGTGGTTTTCTCCCCCATTGAGTTTCCACGTAAATATTTGTATATTATGCATTGTGTGGATGTGTTTGTTATTGTTTATTATGCAATAATGAATGTTAATTCTTCTGATACAATAAGATATTGATGACGAATTGATTAACATGGTTGAATAAGTAAAAGAATATAATTTGTGATTCCAAGGAATAATAATTAGTACAATTGTTCATTACTTATTCACCCCCCTTCTCAGTAATCCAACAATTGGTATCAGAGCAGGTTCCTTCAGGAAATATTTTAACCACTGGAAGGAGACCATGGATTATTCTGAGAATGGATTACCAATGTTTAATGGTCAGAATGGTTTAAAGTATGAGATATGGATTGGAAGGAATAAAGTATTGTTAAAGTCACAGGGGTATGATATTTGGAAATCAGTTGTTACAGGATATGATAGTTCAAAGGGTAAAAAGACTAAATCAAAGAAGGAACTGAAACAAAATAAAAAATTTGCAATGGATTTCATTTTGTAAGGACTATATGATTCAGTAAAGAAAAAAGTGGTTAAATGTTCATCAACTAAAGAACTTTGGGATAAGTTACATAATATATATTCTTCACCCATCACAGAGTCATAGAATGTCAAAGAAGATGTAGGTATAGGTCAAGAAGAAATATGTTCATCATGTCAAAGAGATTCAAAAGATGAAGAATACATAATCAACAAAAGTATGTTGTTTTTCTTTAATTGTGAAAAATGCAAACATCTTGAAATGGAATGCCATGAAGGAAATGAGATAAAAAAACTAATTGAAATAGAAGACAATTATGAAGCATAATTGATCAGTGCTTTATATGAACTAAGAAAATAAAGAGAAGAAAACAAGTCACTCAAGAAAGAATTGATGAAATAAAAGGAAAATGTTCACATTTTTTAAGAATCCCAACATGTCATCGAGAATTTAATAAATCAGCTAGAAGAATCCAGAAAGATCGAAGAAAAAATTGAATATCAAAAGCAGTATTTGGAAGCCAACATAGCAACACAAAAGGAAGAAGTAGAAATGAGAGAGAAGATATTGACAGATAATATTAAGGAAAAAACTAAACATCTAAACCAGCTTGAGGCAGAGTTTGGTCAAGAAAAGAAAGGACTTGAAGAAGAAATAATCACATTAAAAATGCATCTTGAAGAAGCGAAGATAACATAAGAAGTCATGAAGTCTCGGATAATGAAGAAATAAGAAGAGGTTGAGAATATTTAAGAAGAATCTGTCACATTCAGAAGTAAAATCTCCAAGCTTAGCAAGAACATTGAAGATACAAAAACATCCACATTAGTTATAGAGAATGAAAAGAAGCACTTTAGGTTGCTAGAAAAGAAGAATGAAGAAAAGAGAAAGAGTTATGTAGAAGTACTCCAAGGAAGGAATCATGGTCAACCAAAATCTAAGAAAACTAATAAAGATACATCTTCAAGAAGACCAACCATGTTCAAGCCACAAAGAAGCTTCAATCATTATAATGATCAATCAAGGCATAAATTCAGAAGGACTACACCACAAAGAAGATCATTCACTCCCAGGTATGTAATTTTATTTTATGGTCATTGTTTTTATTGTACTAACTTTGGACATAAATTTGTAGATTGCAGGGATTATAAAATAAATGTTCAACCAAGAAATGCTTATGTGGCCCCACGTAACATTGAATGTTACAAATGTCATAACTATGGACACATTTATCATGACTGTAGAAGCATGTTCGATACTTCCGTGAAAGAGAATATTGATATCAGATATAAGAAAGTATGGATAAGAAAAGAAGAATAACATGTGAACAAAGACCAGGTCCCAGAGATCGCAAGATTGACAATAAAACGAGATGAAAACAAATCTACAAAGAAAAAGGAAGATGTTAGATACAGAAAGGTTTGGAAAATAAATGAAAGAAAAGGAGGACAAGTAAAGAAGGAACAGGTTCAAGAGATTTTACTTTCAGGTATTGTAGTGAAAGATGAATCCACAGACAGAAAGAAAGAAGTTAGAGTTTAGATAGATGATGAATCTACTGATGAAGATGATGATGACTCTACATTAGAGCAGGAATCTTTCTGAGTCATCCATCTTAAAGAATCCTAGGTAATATGAATAATAGATAGGGGAAGTCTATGTGGTAGCTAAGACAGACCATAGAACCATCATTCGAGTATCTTGTAGAGGTTGAGTAGAAATATTCAAATTAATCAGTTAGCAGAAGTACAGTATGATAGATTAATTATTTGTAGTAGTGAAGACTTCATGATAGTACAGTGACAGATGGGTCAATATTAAGGATAGTTGTGTAGCAGAGTCTTGGACAGTATGGACAGAGATGGATTCGTAAGAAAACTTAGTAGGTTTGGACAGATATATGATAGTGGATGAGAACATGGATTCATAGATTGGTTCAGAGAGCGGTTCAAAGACAAAGGAACATTATCATAATGGATGATAATTACACAGGAATATTTGAATGCTTATTCTTGAATCTTTTTCATATATGTCATTTGATTACACAAGGAAGAACTAATGGAAAATAACTCCAAAAGGAAATAGGTATAGGAAGACTTATATTTTTTCTACACAACATCTTGCAGAGAAGTCAAGAGAGAGAAACAGAACCAAAAAGATAGGTAGAAATATCATTTAGAGAATTTTTCAAACAAAGAGGTAAGAATAGAGGTATGATTCTAAGGGAAGAGATTCATTATATGCAAGATAGAGAGTTAGATGCTTGGAGAGAGAGCACAAAGGAATGTTTCCAGAGGGAGAGATTCTCATAAGGAAAGAATGAGCGATATGAATTCAGTGTTGCATCAGAGTGATACCATTTTTCAAAGGGGGAGATATTATTCATATGAAAGGAGAGAGAGTAATCAGAGGCTTAGAAACAAAGAGAAAATATCAAAGGCATTTAGACAGGAGAAGCAACTCCAAGGAGAGTTCAGTCAGGGGGATTATCCCCAAGGAGAGATACCCTTTTCCATTGATTTCAAAGGGGAAGAGATAGAAACATTGATGAGGAGTATGAGTGTTGTTCCTGAGTCTATACCTAAGGCTTAGAAGTACAGTGTCAAGGCATCCAAAAGTAGGTAAAGATGGAGAAGAGAGAAATGTCAACCTTCGGCAAGGGAAACTAGGGAAGATTTCTACGTTGGCGTTGTCTAGCTTCCAACTATTCCTGAGTAGTTATATCTTGTTCGATGGCTTCCCATGAACGTTCAAGTTCGACCCGGTTAGTAGTCGTTTTAAGAGTTGTGTCGAAAAGATTTAAGGCAATGTGCGTTTGGTTCGATAATCCGGGTTCGATATTAGGCTGTGTCGGTACAGGGACAGTCATGGAGGAATAGTAAAGGTGGTAAAAACTTCAGAGAGAGATTAAGTGTTGTCACAATTTGGTCGTATAAAAGAGAATTTATGGTTTTAAGAATAAAATAGGGATGCAAATC
This sequence comes from Picea mariana, assembly GCA_032191745.1. Taxonomy (NCBI): domain Eukaryota; kingdom Viridiplantae; phylum Streptophyta; class Pinopsida; order Pinales; family Pinaceae; genus Picea; species Picea mariana. The sequence goes on from JASDQU010013226.1 coordinate 206,791, forward strand.
AAAGGCTCTTTCCCGTAACTGTATTATATTTTAATAAAAGGTGTGAGGTGGGAGAAAAACATTTACCTGTCTATAGTATAAGACTCCTATTAGGGGAGAATCACACGTATAAACAAAAGAGGAAAATTGTAATGAAATAACCGATGTAGAAAAGAATATGTATGGAATTCTGAAAATGCAGACTAGTCTTACACTCGCTGATAGCTAGTACAGAGGAAAAACAGTAAACAAATGCAGAAAACCAAAATTCATTCGCTATAGTAGTGGTCGTACTAAATTATAACGAAGCACATCAATTAAGAACATGAAATGAAATGAAATATGAGATACAAAGAAGCAAACTTGTAACACAGTCGTGACGAAATTGAGAATCTTCAGATCTTCTTGTATTAACTCTCAAATGTAAAAAAACTCTGTTACAAACGACACAAAAAGGTCCAGCCCTGTTTATTTCTTTCTGTGGTATATTTATACAATTTTACAAATAAGGTAGAATCTCAATAGTCACAAAATTTCGGTTATGACAAGGAGGATTGCAATCGCTCCATTTCTTCTACTCTGTCCTCACTTGGTGCCAGATGTTTGTCGTTGCGCGAGCTCGGTACAAGAGATACATCTTTCAACCAACTGAGATATTAGCCGCGATGGTTCTACTTGACAGCTGGCTTCGAAGAAGTAACATTCTCGGGCTAACTGCTGCAGCCTGTCTTCCATCTATCCATCTATAATGTCGATGGAACATAATTGTGTGTTGGGCTTAATCATGCACTTATCCACTTAGATTATGTCTACCATAGTCATCTGAGAGATATCGGCCGAATCTCTTTCTTCTCTTTCCTTCAGATCAAGCGAGATCCTTTCCACATTCATTCGCATCAACGTTTCAGCATTACCTCCACTGTCAATACCCAACAGATCATTGTCTATAGAATTAAAGGACTCCTCTAAGGAATTGATTATATTTTGGGCTTGTTGCTTGCCTCCGGCGATGTTATGCTCCCATTCCTTTAACATAATGTTTCCTCTGGTTTGATCTGATATGGTGAACTTGGGAGTACCTACCGAAACCCTGTTGTTTGTAGCTATCACAGCCTCCTGGAAGGCGACCCGAGCTGCTCCGACATCCCTTTCTCTGGCAGATAAGTTCTTGGACACCTTATTTACCAGCAAACAGTTGTCTCAGATCGCTTCTATCTTGGCGAGCAAATTTTGCTGCGCCGTAGAGACTCTGCCCCGAATCTCGATCGCCTGAGATTTGAACATCCTGATGTTTATCATTCTGCTCTCGGCGGTCTCTACCCTAGCCTGCAATTGTTTGATCAAATCCTTTGGCTGGCGTGCTTGCATCTGACCATCCTGGACCACCAACTGTGCTTGCTCAATCTTAGTTTTGAGCATCTCTATTTCATTTTTATCGGCCAATCTGGCCTGCTCTATTTCCACGCTCGCCTGATCTTTAGCATTCTCTATTGTTGTAGTCAGTCTGGCTTCAAGGGTCCTAATTAGGCAATTTTTTCTTTTAAGTTGGTTCTTTAAGAGTCCGACTAAGAATTGATTCGCCGAGGCATACGCTCCTAGTGTCCCTGCTATTTCAGTGGCGAATTGCTCATTCTTTTTATCCTTTCCCTCTTTAATAACTTTATACTTCTTGGCAGTTGACTCTCCTTCCTAGTAGAATTCCCTTTTTACTACTGCTTTTCTCTTTTTATCGAAGAAAAACTCAATCAGGGGGAGTTCTTCTACTCTTATGGGCCTCAGCTCTTCATTGAATATCCATCCATCATCGATATTTCCCTACGTCAACTGCAAGGGGGTGAATGATGTAATGGGTTCTCTGATTTGTTTCACCAATTTTCCCGGAGTATCGGTCGAAATCTGCTTCTTCGGCGGTTCTAGAGTCTTTATTTCTGCCTCCGGGTTCTGCTCCTTCAGCGGTTCTGGAGTCTTTATTTCTGTCTTCGGATTCTGCATTTGTTCCCCTTCACCCTAGTGTTTTCCTTGGTCAGGAGTCGCCTCCTTAGAACCTTCAGCATCCTTCTGTTTCGTTACCAAAACACCTGGACCCTTTCCTCGCAACACAGCGGGAAGACAGCTACGTCGATGTTCCTGGAACTTCAGAACATCGGCTCTTTCATCGGGTGCCAAGGATTGAATCCGGGCTAGAATTTCCTCATACGACCTTGCTCCTCGGAAAATGTCATCTGAGGGTGAATTCTCATGCTCAAATCTCTTGAGCCCGCAATTAGCCAAATGATTTCTCACGACCCTCTGTGGATCGTGCTTCTTGTATTCGATGGAGACCAAATTTAGGTCTTCCAGGGCTGCCGCCTCGGCTTTTACATGCCCGAAATCTAATAAAGAATAAGAATTCAAACGAAAAGGAAACGACGAACATACCTTCTTTGAGTACCCTTTAAGTTCTTTGCTTACACCGCCAATCACTGTTTGTCGGGCAACCTCGCAACAAGCCATCTTGTCAGGAATGAACAATGGTAGTGCATGTGGGGGAACAGAAGCCCCGAAAACTCTGAGGTATGAGAATTCTGCTTCCACATACCAATCTTCTATGCTACTCAGATTCATTACTATGCTGTCCGAGATTTGGGGTGGTGGGTGACCAAAAATAACGATGTGCAGGGGCACCATTACCCAGTTAAAAATTTCATAAGAAAATTTTTCTGCTTTGTTTTTCCATAATTTTGCATGATATACATGTATGGGTTCATCTTCAGTCGGAGTCCAACTCCAGCTCATCAATGGAAATGGTGTCATAGAACAGATTGCGTCCATAATGTACATGGACATGAAGAATGAGGACGCCTTCCCATTGTCCTTCTGCTCCCGATACTCTGTGACCCGATTGGTCAAGCTATCTGAAAGCATCTTTGCCCAGTTAAAGGAACAGCCTTCAGCGACCCGAAACATTATAGGCACCCACACAAGGAAAAAATGCGATGTGTCATCTTTCCCATATAATCGGCATGTCATCATGGCCACATATCTATACTGCGGTTCTAATGAAGCGATTGAATATATGCCGTGGGTATCAGCTCTAAACTTCGCGGTGTTTGAAACCCAATCCTTGATCAAACTGGACATGGTTTTATCATACTGTTCGCATTCCGTCTCCTTGAATTCTTCCAAGAACTCAGCGCCATATGTGTGGTTGGACGTCGTGGGTAGCTTATACATGGTTTGCAGATGCTCCGGCCTGAAAGTCCCAATGGTGACTCTTTGCTCGTTCATGATTGTCCTGGTCGGTATGTCCACATAGTCTAATGCCCATCGGACCATATCATAATACGGAAGCAACCATGGTTTGGCTGCTACTCTGTGCATTCCGGGTTGGATGACTATTTTATACTTGGTGGTTAAATCATCTCTTTCGTTGTCGTTGGAGTGGTCGGAATAATCCACCAATTCTGCTTGCAGAATATCTGAAACATATAACCAATTCGGGACCGAGTTGATACTTCAGGGTGAAGTATCAGAGACATTGTTTGAGCCTTGTCCTGAAACCTCAACATTCGCCTTTGTTGCTTTTTGTGGAGCCATGGTTGAAGCTTGCATTTTAGCTCTTCTGCGATAGAACTGCGTATACATACGGAAGTCAGTTTACTCAGAGGTGGTGAGCTCTGCGTGCTATGAAAATGCATTTGTTATAATGAAATACAACTCGGATATATACTCAAAACTTGGTACCTTTCAGAGCAAGTCTGTCAAATCACATTTGGAAATAAATTTTGTCATAAAAATCTGATCTTATACATCAATTTACCCTATTTCCTCATTAATGTCATAAATTTTGGCGGTTTTAATATTTCAGTTGGTGTATGGAGGAAAAAGGCTACCTTGTAAATCGTGTAGACATCAAAGCATGGGATATTCATTGATTTAGCTTAATTAATTCAGTTTTACCGCTGTTAACATGGTTTCGGTACTCGTTATATCGAACATTTTCCTTTGACATTTTGAGTCTCTAACACCCGAGACTGCGAAGATCGATTTTGGTTTAATTAAAGATAATCGTGAATTGGGGCTTGATTAATTTTATAACTATTATATTCGCCATATCGCGACTCGGAGCTTCGAAGATAATTTTCCGGTAGATTTACATGTCGAGCTGCGAAACCATGAGATCGCGATAACATGACTTAATTAAAAGGGAAGATAATCCTGGATAAAGTAATTAATTAATCACGTTATAACTGCATCGTGACTTCGCGAGTCGGGGTTTAGACGGTCAAACTTTCAAAAAGGACAACGCCGAGTGGCGAAATGCCGAGAGGAACTTTTACCACAACTTAGATTTTACCCTTAACCTTGACATGAGTTACTCAAATAAGGAACTTGTTTTCTCGGCTATCCAGGTTATGAAAGTAAATTTTTGGGTTCGGCGATCACCAAGATGCGAAACCCCGACGACGTTTAAATATGAGTTGGGGAAAACTTTACCCTTGTTACTGTTTTGAGTGAAAAGTTAAAACGACTTCATTGTTTCGTGACTCGGGACGTGTGAACTGCATGAGCTATAGTATCCAATCTGCGAGATCCCGAAGTAGAACGAAAGAGGAAACATTTTACGATAGGTAGGACTTGTTTCGAGAGTGGAATAATCATCGTTGCTCGCGTGATCAAGCTTCAGAGATCATCGATATCTCGGAGGAAAATTGAAAACCCTTTTTAGATTTCAAGCATTAAGAATGAAACTTGTGAAGGGCTAGAAAAACAGGGGCGGCTCCAACATAGGCTCCAACTAGGGATCCCGCCTTCCTGTGAGGTGGGACGAATAGTATACCACATGCCAAATATTGGGTAAATGGAGTCAAAAGCTCAATCAAGTGAAAGGTTCCCGAGAAAAGGGTACGAAAGGGGGAAAAGACTTTGTTCTTTACCTCGAAAAGATTTTACAAAATCAGATATTCTTTTTAAACATAATTGTAGTCCCTTTCACAATTTTCCCTTTCCCGCTACTAAATTCAGGTGTGTTTTAAGACAATCGAAACAGTCCTAGGAGACCCAACAGATCTTGTGGTTGTCGGCTTGCACTAAAGGAATAAGATCATATGTTTTTAATTGGGGAGTCCCATTTGAATTTGGGATGTGGATCAGATTTTAAAAATCGTTGGTTACCAGAGTAGAGTGATATTCATGTATAACAGCCTTACAGATATCTCATACATTGCTTCACTACCAGCGAGCCTGTTTAGTACCCCAGTGAAGTTATCTAGCCCCTTTTACTGAATTTCCTTTCACCACTTCGGAATATATTTATGCATTTAAATGCTGAGACGAGGGCAATCATTTCTGAATTTCCTTTCATCGTCTCTTGGACTAGGTGGGGGCAATCATTTCTGAATTTCCTTTCACCACATGTCTTATAATTTTCTTTTTAGAGTGCGAAGATGGGGGCAATCAATTTGTATCAAGGTTGATATCTGTGTAATATTTTGCATTATAGGTCTATCAACTTACTTTGATTACTCGGTACCAACCTTCCCTTGACCTTCACAACATCTTCGTTCTTAGGGAGAAAAAGGAAAATAACTTTTTAAGGGTATTCCATTTGAGCAAGCTTCAATCCTCCGATGCCATTGAAAAACCTAGGAAAGTTAGGATCACTCTAAACATTCCTTCGCTTAGCAGGGGATCGAGTAGTTGTGAAGACCTGCTTTCTTTCCACAATCTGCTTTGAAACTCACGAGGTTGAAACGAAAAACTTTTATCCCTTCGTATATGAAACAGAAAGATGGTGACTTGTTAAAAGTTAAAAATTAAAACCCGAAGATAGAAAGGATGCCAGGTAGCGATTTACTGACTGAAAATACAGAGGTCAAATGATTTAAGACTGACTCTTGTAGGTATTTTCGGGGATAATTTACTTTAACTG
>JASDQU010013226.1:250187-266818 GCA_032191745.1 Picea mariana
TTTTTTTTTTATTGTCAAACCCTTGACTATAATAGTATGGATTGTCCCTTGCTAACCAAGGTTTATATATTTGATCCAACCCCCCCTTATTATTTCCTGAACTTAGTAAACCCAAAATGTTGTAGCCTCTCATGAATGAGGTGAATGGACTCAAGTGGTAAAGAAAAGCAGGGGTACCATGGCCCCAAAGTCCCCAACTATAGGTGAAACTAGTTATGGGCTTATGACCTCCAATCAAGACATTTCAACCATAGACAAGGCACTCATAGAATTTTCTCAAGTTACCTCTTTCCATGGGTGAGGTTGATTAATTACCCAATGAAAAACAATCTTTCTCTCATTTTCCTTCTTAACTTGTCTGATATGCTCCCACTGTTACAAGGAAAATCTCTCTATGGCTAGGGAAAACCATAATAGATAGAAATGACTGCAGAAATCAACTCTATTCTCAAGTATGCTATATAAACAAGTATGATAGCAAGACAAGATAAAATTCGTACCTCGTCCAGACGTTCAATGAAGTTCACCATTGAGCACTTGACCCAAAGTAATATACCTGCAACTAGTCCTCAACAACCAAGCAAAGTAAGCATATGGTGATAATATATGATCTTAGCACATTCAGTAGCATAATACATTAATATACATAACAAATAAACCCATGGAATAATAATTCAAATATTTGCAAGATATCAATTGGATGGGAAAATACTATTTCTATTAATATATGATCGACAGAAGTGAAAACGTTATAGACTTCTGTGTCGGCACGGTTCGGAACCGAGAAACTAAGTTCCTTACAATTGGGCCTCCACCACTTCAATCCTCCACCAAAGGCAAGATCATAGAAGAGAGACCATGAAGTTCTCAATCAATAAGGGAAGAGCTTGGGGGCTAAACACTGTGTTCATACTTAAAGGACAAAGGGATGCAAACTCAATATGAAGTGAATAATTTCTCCATAGTAACTTTGCGCTCAAAGTTGAATTATTTGTCCTCTTTTCCATAGCTAAGAATTGGCCCATTTATAGCCTTCAAATGGAACTGAAGGGTTGAGTCAGAATGTTTCTAGTATATGGAAGGCCAAGGATCATATATCTCTTGTTGTGACACAGAAACCCAACATCATTTTTCATTTTTGGGCACAAATCTTGATGTACATGGGTTGCAGTGGTGCAACCTACGTATACGCATGCTATATAGTAGGAAAGGTGCATACATGTGGAAAGAAATGTATTTTTAGCTATGGGATTTGCAAAAAGGGATGACAATTCTGCATAGGGAAATGGAAAAAGGCCTTATCTGCAAGATTGCATAGGGTGAGGCAAATCTTGCTATAATAAATGCCCCCTAATGTGTGAGTCGAGAGGAGTATCTGTGATGGCTGAAATACATTATAAAAACCCAGAAGTGGAGTGATGGGGAACCAACTGGAAGAACTAGTTGCTCATTACATTCTGCACTAACTTTGCATACATGGCTACCAATTTGAATTACATTGCAGACCCATGTGAAAATATACCAAAAAACTATTTGTGGCCATGAATATGAAAATACAAATGCGCTTACATGTCGTAGGCTATCATAGTCATGAACAAGGTCTAGTAGAACTAGTATCAAAATCAATTTGAAGATATATGTATACAATGGAGTACAATCTGATCTCCCATGAGCACTGAAGTCGTATAGGTACTGGTCTAATGAAAAGGAAGAAACAACTCAACAAATTTGTGGCCACATACTGATGTCTTCAAGTCTTCTACACAACCCACCAAAGGTGCAAGTCTACATCATGTGAATACAGGAGTTGAGGTCGAACATAATGAGACATTTTTTTTATTACCGGTCATTGAGGTATACCATTAACAAATGTGAGACAACCTACTGATAATGAAAGTAGGTATCAAGGCACTGAGTACATTCTTACAAGTGTGAACAAAGGATTCAGAGTCAAACACTTGAAGAATACATTGATCAAGATACATTGATGTATTCCCAGCTGTCGATGGCGAGAGAACCTGCCACTAATGACTGCAAGCCTCAAGGTACTCATAGGACTCTAGGTCTCATTTCTAGAATAGATGAGATGAAGTCGATGGAAGGAGACCCGATGAAAGGATAGAATTAAGGCATCTCTCATCATTCGACACGAGGTACGAAGCATGAGCTTCATGATTTGGAATAAATCAGATGAAGAACATGTTCACGAACCAATGAACCTGTGCATATTTCACGTGTGCCAAGTGTAAGCGGTACATGAAATTGACCCTTTGAATAGAATCCAATGAGGAAAATTGTTGACAAAGGTGAGGAAACCACCAATAAGGCTAATGGCATCCAAGACACTGCATGAATCCCAATGTGTGAATAGATGTGTTGCCTTCGAAAACAAGGGAAACCACCCAGTCAACAACCAATGATGAAATGTTGACTGTTGGGTTCCAGGTTACCTACCAATGATGGAAGTAGGACCAGGGTGCATGATAGGACTACAACATCATGTGATTCTGAGATGAACTGAGGGTATGACCGACATGAAAAGTCAATAGTTCTGAGGAATGGTCGACACAGGTTGATAGACTTCCTTTGAACAAGAGCATGAGACATATGGAAGACTATGGCAACATAGAATTAATGATGAAACCATGAGATGCAGGAGGCATCAATGAAATTCTACATAGGGACTAGAAAAGTAACCAGTTGGTGGAGAAAACTCTCTGCAACGAGCTCAGCTTACTAATTTCCATGCTAAACCCAAAATTATGATTAAAAATGGACTCAATAAATTTGTGCTCTATTCAAAGGTGACACGACTACTGCCAATATAAGATAATACTCCCTTCCCGCCCATCTTTTTTTTGTTTTTTCATAGTCAAATGAATGCTATGATACAGAGAAGGAAATGAGTGTCACAAGTAAGAAAAACTAGTTCCAGCAGTGGAACAAACCTATGCTCAATGCAAGGAGATGATGTGGGAGATGGACACTTGGGGGAATGTTCCCTCCTGGATATAGGGTGTCAAATTGTGAAGGATATAAATGAGGCTCTGCTTGGTTGAGGATGAAAAAATGCTGAGGAAAATAGTTTATAACCCAAAGCGAGAACCGACTATAGTCTGAATACCGCAAGTAAGGGAATGAGATGCAATCACAACTGAACACCAAAAAATGTCCTTTTTCATAATCATAGTCTACTTGTTTTGAAAAAGGGATAAACTTGTACCAAATAGACGTCCTTTCAATTCCAATTTATGAGTGTGAAAGAGACAAGTTCACTCGACAATCTTTTCACTTTTTGAAGACGAGTCGGAAAAGAGCTTAAATCAAACTCGATTGGGAGTCCTCTAGGTATAGGGTAGCATGTTTATGAGTGAGAAATAAGGCTTAGAATAAATTCATGTATTATCTATAACAGACTCCCAGTCCTACAAAAAAAATCTCTACATGGGAACCAAATGAAGCTGAGGATCTAACTAGGTTACCCATGTTCGGTAAGTCTCTACCAATTGATAATGACATGTCTTATAGCAGATGGAAGGTTCTTTGTTGCACCAAATGGGTTTGTACCTAAGGCATATGAGTGACAGTTATAGGACAATGAAAAAGTGCATGGTGGAATCGATACCTATTCTATATATTGGGTAGTGAAAATACCTGCCCGTGGTTACGAACAGTCAACTTAACATTGAAATCTGCAAGAATCCCAAATGAAAACTATAAAAACCAACTCAATCCACTACTATATTAGTCAATTAGGAAAAAAAATGACTCGAAACTATAGAAAGTGGGTAAAAAAATCTATAAATAGTAACAAAACCAAAATTTACTATGTCATTTTGACTTTTTACCCAAATAGTGAAAATTGGACCAAAATACCTCCGATCTTCAACTGGTGATTGTGGGAGTGTCGGTGACGAAATCAGAGACCGTATGGACTAGTCAATTCCTCTTACCCTCATCTTCCTTTCTAGTGGATTAGATTTTAAATTAGGTTTCAAAATTTGAGTAAATTAGGGCACGAATTGAGTATTTCGATGTACGCGGGATACCATTCATCGGGTCGCGTATACGTGAGGTTATACGCGACTGTGAAAAATACAGGACACGTGTACTCAACTACGTATACGTGACTGTGAAAAATACAGGATGCGTGTACTCATCCCTATATGGGACTGTGAATGCAACAACCCACGTACAAGTCCGTAAACAATGTTTTCTATGGTTTCTAACTCAAAAATTGACTTTTATCTGGCAGGATGGTGTTAGAATGGAGGGAAAGGGAGCACAAGGAGGTAGATGCTACTGTAGAAAGAGATCTGGGGGCCCAAATGGCCTTGAAAATATGTGGCTTGTATAAATTTTTGGCACTCAAAGGGATGAGGTCCTAGGTGAGGTTGCTTGAGATGCTTGTGGATTACTTAGATCCTGACAGTGAGAGCTTCAACCTCGATGGGAAACCATTGAGGATTGAAGTCGAGGATATATACTTTTTGACTGGGTTATCGCGCCGGGGTGAGGTGGTGAACCTCAAAGCCCGGACAGATGGGAGCAGTATGAATATAGAGGAGTACATAGATGCTCACTATGTAGCAGGGACCCCGAAGGTCAGTAGTCAACTCCCCATCCGAGCGATAAAAAATCTCAGCCTCAAGATTGTTGTCTTCATTTTGACCAGGATCACAGGATCGAATTTGTTGCACTAGAGATCGAGGCCTCTCATGTTCTATTATGTAGAGTGATTGAGACCTACTGTATATGATTAGTGTACCTCACTACTGGCTAATATGAAGAGCCAGTTGACAGAGTGCAAACATGGTGGCAAGAGGAACTTTGGGTTTGGCTATATCTTATGTAGCATTTTCTTCGAGTAGGTTCTAGGTTTGGGACCTAGAGTCGAGATCATTTCGAGAGGACCTCATGATCCAACCATGGCACGGTGGACCGAGGTAATGAGACAATAGAGGGGAGGTCAGGTTCCTACACCCTACAATGAGGATTTCTTCTACTGGTGGAGGCGACAGGTCATTTCTCTAGATGACTACTCCTATGTAGGGATTGACTTCAGAGGGGACCCTGACATGCCACTTCCACCAGGGACCACCTACGGGGACATAGGTCTGTCAAATGTTTTTAAATATTTCATTTTTTAATATTTTTGGATGATGCTTAAGTACTAACTAGACATTTGTGTAATGTAGAAGTAGGTCCACGATGACCAGACAAGCTTCCCCAACATCGTCGGAGGCATAAAAGAGATGAGATAGTAGGAGGAGAAGAAGAGAGAGTCCTTCAAAATGTGCAGGGAAACCTGTCTCATTTGACTCATAGGATTTCGATGGTTTAGGTAGAGGATCTGTCGGAGGCCATGCAATGACAAGTGGTTGGTGTGCCCAGAGCTTGGGTGTGACTCTTTCGGCATCTCGCAAACACCATAGTTTGTTATCATGACACACATCTAGTGCCACGAGCATAGATGTCGTGGATCTTGTATTATCGTCTGTATATGTGTATTGAGGGTGTTAGCCCCAATTTTATACTATAAACACCATATTTTTTGAAATATATATAAAACAAGGATCTTCGACTTTACTTATATTACAATGTGTACATTGATGAGATGGTTTTATTTGATTTAGTTATGTGACAAATTCCAATCTAAAATTAAATTAGCATAAGCATTAGATACATAATTAGAACTCCTAGGTATGTGATAATAAGTAATAAAATCAAACTATCGTTCTAAAATACATACCCGTAGGAATCGTCAGAGTAAAGTAGGATCACGCACGTGGTAAATTCCGTTCAACTGACATACTAATAACTGGGAATCCATGCGAACCTCTAAAGAGAGAATACCATGTGAGATAGCATCACACAAAAGTTCTATAACGACGCTGTAATCAGCCACATTATTCATGGATGGATCTAGGCATACGCCACCTGAAGACACCAATATACCCTTGAGTGAGTAAACTACCCAAGCAAAAAACGCCAAGTTCTATGTATGACGAATGGCTCCGTTTGTGAATCCTAACTAGACCGAATACTTCGTTGACATCTGCCAACCAAGGGAAAACTTGATAAGCAAGATGAAGACAAAAATAAAGGGAAAAGATATATACACTAAATTACATTAGTATACAAAGAGTTATGCCCAAGCTTGGGGCTCAAGCGTAATATCTTTTCAAGTAGAGCCCATTCCTAGGCTCGACTAACATATTCCCTTCATAATCTTCTAACTCATAGGCTCTTTTTTTTAAGACACATCACACGATATAGGAACCATGCCACATGGGTTTAAACTTGCATGTCCCTAGCGGTTATGTGGCTTGATCATATAAGAGGACCAAGTCACCCTCAGTGTACAACTGAGTACATATAGAATTATCATACTGGACCTTGACACATCATTTATTCTCCTCGATAGCTGTAGAGGCGTCTCGACACTGCTCCTCAAGACTCTCTAGGTGTACAAGGCATCGCTTGAGATCAGAAGTGTCAGGTAGGAGTGAAACTTCTAGCTTAAGAGAAGGGATATCTCATTCAATAGGTAATATAGACTCCTCACCATGCACTAATTGGAAAGGGGAAAATCCAGTGGCAGTATTGACTGAGGTTTGGTATGCCCAAAGTGCGGGATATAGCATAATGTGCCAGTCAAACTTACTCTAGCTGACAGTTTTCTACAAAATGGTCTTGAGAGACTTGTTGACGACCTCTACGTGTCCATTTTCCTAGGGGTATTTAGGGGAATAATGACCATTCTTAAACCCCAGCTTGGATTCTAGCTCTTCCATCATTTCGTTCTGAAAGTGACTTGCATGATCAGTGACAATCTCACTTGGGATACCGAATCAGGCGATAATTTGATTGAATACGAAGAAGACAATAGTATTCCCATTGGAATTAACTGTAGGCATGGCCTCATCCCACTTGGTAAAGTAGTTTATGGCCATGATAATGTGTTGATTCCCCCCAGCCGAAGTTGGGTTTCAATCCACGAAGTCCACCCCCCACTTGGTGAAGGGACCAATGGTAATGACTGGGTGAAGAGGGGATGTATGTGAGTGGATTTTCTGAGTGAACACCTGGCAAGGGTGACACTTCTTAACCACTTCAAAACAATATTTAAAGATAGATGGCTAGAAATATCCAGCTTGCAAATTTTTTGGGGTTGTCACAAGCTCGGATAGATGACCACCATAAGCCCCACTATGGCAATCGTTTAGGACTGACTCAGCTTCCTCGTGAGTTAAAAAACAATGCAGGATATTGTCTATTCCTCGGCAATACAAAGTTTCACCAATGATAGTGTAATTATTAGCTTCGTATCGTACATGTCATCAGTCATCTTGTGAGAGATGCTGAAGGAAATTCAAGGTTTGAAGATAGAGAACGATGTCTCCATACTAGGGGTCGGACGACGAGACAATGAAAATGTGTTCATCTGCAAACAAATACACATGGATGACATTGTCATCTAATCATGGAAATTGAAATATTAACTTTGCAAAGACTAGTGATTTCTTGGATTTTGCAGAAGTGAAATCGAGATCAAACTCTTGTAAAATGAAAATCCATTTATTATATTTACCCCCTATGATACGCCTATCAAGGATGTATTGAAATGGATTGACATCGGAAACCACAGTAGTCTTGCAAATAAATATATAATGGCGTAAACATTGGACTGCATGAAAGACAACCAAAGCTAGCTTTTCAACGTGAGAATAATTGAGCTCAGGACCAACTAAGTTTTGACTAAGATAGTAGATGACGTGGTCGCGAAGATCATCATCCTCCTGAACCAAAACCATACCAATTGTTTCCTCAGACATGAAGACATAAAGAAATTAATCCCTACTGTAGTCAAGAGACTTCAGCAGAGGCATCGATACCAAGGCTTTCTTCAAAGCATCGAAGGATTCCTGGGCTCTCTCATCCTAGATAAAAGGGGTGTCCTTCAAAATATGCATGAAACCCTTAGTGATATTGGAATAGTTTACTATAAACCGATGTAAAAAGTTATCTTTCCCCTGTAAACCTTAAGTTGTCGAATAGTGTGCGGGGAGGAAATCGAAGTATTTCCTCAACATTTAAAGGATCTCCCATGATCCGGGTCTCAGAAACTAGAAATCCCAAAAGATGACCATACCTAATGCAAAAGATGCACTTATGAGGGTTCAAACGAATTCTATAGTAATGACATCTTTCAAAAACTAGTTGAAGGTGCTTAGAATGATTCTCTCTCTTATGAGAGTGAGCAACAAGATCTTCAAGGTAAGATTTGACTATATTGTTAATATCGTGGAATGCGAAGGTCATAGCACGTTGGAAGGTTTCTCTGACATTTTTGAGGCCGAAAGGCATTTTTCGGTATGAAAGTGCCCCAAGGAAAAATAAATTCCATCTTGCGTTGATCCTCAGGTTTAATTTGAATTTGGTTATACCCTGCAAATTTGTCCATGAAAGAAAACACTTCGCTTCCCTCACACTCGTCGAGAATATGATCGATGAAAGGTTTTATAAAGTTGTCTTTAGGACAAGATTTGTTTGGGTCACGAAATTCCATGCATACACAAATCGTTCCTTGCTTCTTATTCACATGAATAGGATTGGATACCCATTCAGTTAAGGGAACCAGGTAGATAAAGCCAACATTAAGTAGTTTCTCTACCTCTGCCTTAATAGCAAGGGCCTTCCGAGGATTGACAACTCTAAGATGTTGTCAAAACGACCTAGCATCCGGATAATTTATAATATCATGCTAAAAAATACGAGGGTCGATTCCTGGCATCTCTTCATATGACCAAGAAAATACATCTCGAAATTCCTTGAAAAGTTTGGTGTAGATCAAGATTTTTTTTGGTGAACAATCCACACCAATATGTACATTTTCAATCTTGCCAGGGGTACGAGAGATATCAATCATGACATTATTAGACATACTTGCCATATTTCCTTCGACATAAATGTCGTGCGTATCAAGTTGAACTACGACGTGATCAACTATCTCACTCAAAGTAGATCGAAAGTCATCTTGTTCGATTCTTTCAATCTATGGGATAAAATAAGAGCGATGATGCATATCATCCCAAGGTTTGTTGGAACCATTCATAGCTTCGATGATAGCTTCATCCGAGGGAAAAGTCTCAATGAGGTAGTCATGTGAACAAGACAACGAAGTGGCCCACATGGGCCTAAGAACAAGATCATCCTCGTCCGTCAGCGAGGTAATAGGATAGGAATAGGCGGAAGAGTCAAGAACAAATTGATACACGATTTCCGCTTGTTAACACTCTGTAAATTCTCAGAGGTTGTCAGAGTAGAAGAAATTTACAAGAGGTAACTTTATCCAACCACTTCGAAACTGGAATCTAGCCCTACCAGCTTCAGAGAGGGATCTCTCTATATGATTTAGCTATGTTTTAACTTTAAGATATTAGGCTAGTTAAATAAAATAAGATTGAAAAGGTTTGTTGTTGTTTTTGTTAAGTTGGCTGAAAAGAGTTTATGCTTCCATTGGGCTATGGGGTATGTATTATAAAGATAGAGGTCTAAACAGAAATTAAAAGATTCTTTTCACAAGGCAAGATAATGCATTCATTGGATTCTTTAGCAATAAAGTGATGAAAAGCAGAAAAGATGAGAATATCAATTAAAGTAAAGAAGCATTTAAGAATTTCTTCACTGTAATATTAGAAAGATAAACATTAAGATCTTTCAAAGCTAGAAACAGGGTATACTAAGATAAATCTTGCAACATGCGCTACTTTAAAAGATTAGATTAGAAAACAATATGACAAATGAGAGAGAAAAACATTTAACATAGAAAATAATAACATCACCAATGAACAACACGCGAGAATCTTGTGAAACGTCCCTTTGTATTACTGGAAGATCTCTTGATAAAATTTACAGTCTTTCTGGCTTACAGGGCGTAAAGATCAATTCTCGGTACTTCAAAGTTTGAAGTATTTATAATAAAAAATTACATACGATCCTGTCATTAAAGATCAGGACGTGGCAGTTCTAAATTTAGCTAACTAACTCAACAAAATACAAAAATTCAGGAGCTGTTTGATGATGTGTTGAAACTTCATGCTAATTTCTGGGGTAAAACGTTGGTGAGGCCTCTGCACGACCTCATCTGACTAGATAGTTGACTGGGCTTGGACACCTCAACTCTTAATCGATCAAGTTGCATAGCTCTTCCCATCGAATGTTACTAGGAACGTTGACTTTCAACAATCTTCGGTATACTTCATCCATCTCTGTATAATTGGCAAAAGTTGGCTTGGTGATGAAAATGTACTGGATCTCGTGTTGTATGCTAATGTCTGACTAGAAAGCTTCTAAGAATGCCTTGCCTGTGATACTGCACTATATTCTCAATAATTTCGAACTATCTTTAGAAACAGTGGCTAGTTTCTTTTTATAATCAGAAAGTGTCATTAACTTGTCATTTATGAACCTTAAGCCAGGGAGGCCTTTCTTCTGCCGAGCTTCAATTTTGATGAAAAATATTTTCACTCCTATATCCATAGCCTGGACCTTTTCCTCCAGTTGTAGCATCAATCCTCTTTTGGTTAGGACCCTCTTGACCTCGAGGATGGTTTCTGTCCTATCTTCAATTTTCAAATCCTCTAACTCTTCTCTAGTTTTTGAATTCATGAATTTAATGATCTCAATGGCTTCAGCGGGTATCTCTCCCAATTCTCCTCTTATCTTCTCAATCGCTTTCTTGCTTCTTTGCACTAGTTAGTTCTGCTCGAACATGATTTGTGCCATAGGCCATATTTCATTTATGGATTTGGTGATATCCATCCAGACATTTTCCTTGACCTCAGCCAGTGTTTTGCCTGCCACTGTTTTCTTTTGAAGCTATTGCAATTCCTGTTTGAGCTTGTCTGATGTTTGTTTCTCCTTAGAGTAGCTGGCTTGGTAAGAAGACTTGAGTTCCTGAAGGTTCTCAACCTCCTTTTTAAGTCTGCTAATCTCTGTCTCTTGCAAATTCATATCTTCCATGGATTTTTTTAGTTCTACTGTCTTCTCCAGAGCTGTTAGTGGATTTGCTGAGGGAATTTCTGATGCATATGCTATGCTTACTCTTGTAAGTGGAATTGTGCTCAATGGAATGACCTCCATAAAATTTGATTGTTCCTTCTCCTTCAATAGCCTTTCCAGTTCTGCTTCCATCTCTTTCAATTGTGCATTCTGCTCCATGATCAACTTGAGTATCTCATCCTTTTCCCCTTCTGTCTCAGCTATCTCCTTTACCTGTGCATATTCTGTTGATGGTAGTTTCAACTATTTCCTCAGAGAGGATATATCAACATTTTTCTTTTTAAGCATCTCCTCAACTGCTTTCACATTTGAGGGGTCATACCCGATCTTGAGGACCAATTCTTCCAATGTCTTAATTCTGTTATCCTTTTCAAAGGATGATATCTTTTCTAATTTTAGTTGTGTCTGGACATTGCTCAGAGATACCTGTAATTTAGTGGCCACAGTAGAAGCATTTGCCAACATGGAAAAAATCATTTCCCCAGTTTTCCTGTGCAGATCCATTTGATCAACAGGATGCACATCACTAGTATGAAACTTGAATGTTTCCCTTTTGTAATCAGTGATTGCTTTTGGATATGGAACCTGTGCTTGCAAAAATTCCATGTGCATTCTACCCTTCTCTATATCAAATGCAGACAAAAATTTGTGTTGTGTCATTGAAGTTTGTTTCCAAAACTGAGCATATGTACTGTTGGTCAGCATCTGATTTTTCTTTTTGATCAGGTCATACTTCTCAAAAATACTCAATTTTGGTCCTACTTTACTCGGCTGGTCGACTAGTGGAGTACTTGTGGGCTTCTTAGGCAAAACTGTAGATATGATCTACTTGCTACTTGTGCTAAGAAGTGACCTATCATCTTTCATGGTTTCAGTGGATTGGATTCCCTTTTCACCAGCTGTGTCAGGTGTGTGACTGGCTTTTGGCTTTTTGGTGTGTAATTGGAAATCTTCAGCCGAGACTTCTGTGATGGAAGGTGAAGTATCCTTCCTGGATATTTTCTCTTTGGGAACCTGTGGTGTAGTCGTCTGTGAGATGATGACCGAAGGGTCCTGCTGTTCTATCTCGACTAGAGTGTTCAGCTCCCATTCTGTTTGATTCATGAACTACTCTATCTCAGGCTTGGGTGTATGAACATATGGGACATTTTTTTTTTAATCCTCATCTCAGAAATTATCCTGCACGGATCATAGTGCCAAATGAAACTAACAAAAAACTTCATTTCTTTGAACAGTCTATCTGCTTCCTCCCCAGTGCCTCGGCTATTGTGGATGAAAGATCCTATCTGCCCTTTAATTCTAAGTTGTTGTTTCTTTTTCAGAGACACAAAATGTATGACATATGAGTTAATCATTTACCTTATATATTCCAGGGAAAATATCCTCACGGGTAGATACTTGGGCAGTTTGTATGGAGCCAACTTGCATCCATATACCTTGATCTCGGTGTGATTTTGGTAAAGATACCAATCTCTAGTTTTTTCCAGGTCTGAGAGGTGTAAGATCCTCTGAATCTCCTCATTTATCCTCGTTTCAGGTCTGGCACTGAGCATTCTCACCACTGGATGGAAGAACTGCTCGATAAACTGTTTGAAGTTGAATTCTGTAGAATTTTGTCTGAGTAGTGAGGTCCAAGTTGTTACCACTTGCAGCCTCCCATCCTTGTCCATATTCTGCATTGAAAAGGAGAATCTATCTACTTGAAAGAAAGTGAACATGTAGGCCAGTATTGAGGAATACCAGAACATGCCCTTTGTGGAGAAATTTTAAAATTGTTCATGAATACTGTTCACCAGGAAAGTGCTTCAATCGAACTGAGTGGTAGGTTTTTCTTCCACAGAGAAAATTGACAAGAAACCCAATATGGGTTTGTCCACCCATTGGTCATAAAAATACCCAAGCAGAGCACTGAGCAATGAGATGACTTGGTTTCACTTTACTGAGAACAGGGAGGAAGGGTATGGGGGATTTGTCTTGGGGAACTGAGTAGCCTGAGGGAGGAAAAGCTCGAAAATTTGGGCTCTTTGAGGAAATGATAACTTCTGGTAAAGCTCTATGATGACTTCAAGATTGAAAGGGGAGGTGTATTCAACTCTGGGTATCTGCATCATCTGATCGATGGCTTCTGGTGTAATGAAGAACAGAGTCTCTCCTGATGAAGATACTATGGATCTCTGATCGGGGAGGTAATGAGCCTGGCACTTGAGGGAGAACTTAGGGAAATGGTGGACCTGGAGGAAAATATACAGAGGAAGGTTGGACTCCCAGAGCCCAATTTCATCGCTCTGATCTAAGAAAACCTCTTTGAGCCATGACTGCAAGTCCGCAAAGTCAAATTCACACATGGTGTCTGCGATTAAATGATCCTTGTTAGCCAAATGGATCCTATTGAGGTCGACAAGAGGCGAGAGGAAAGGATTCTCCTTGGCTTCTTCTTTATTTGATTTTGGCACCATTCTATTGAAAATACCTGCAAGTCAAACAAACGTTAGTGGGGATGACTGTGGTTTTGAACGGTTGACTAAAATGGAGAGAAAACAGGGAAAACTATGCTCTGGTGTGACGTCATAGTAAGTAATGGGAGAATGAAGGGAAATGGTAGTTTTGATCAAACGGATACCCATTGGGTGCGTGAGACAGGTCAGCAGGCTAACGGATAAGTTAGCCAGTAATAAATGGCCAACGGGTCCCTTAGAGCGTGAGATGGCAGGTAACAATGAATGACGAATATGATCGGGTGATGTGGCGGGTGTTGATTGGGGAAATGACCATGGTGAAGGGACTTGTAATGGGTGAACAGGGGGAATGGACTGACAGAGTTATGAGACGTGACCCTTAGGGGAAAAAGATAGAAAATGACATCATGGGGTGATGGGGGTCTATCAGAAAATGGTAAGCGGTGGGAGTCTGGACCAATAGATCTCTGACATGTAGAGAAGGGGTCCTGCCAAAGAAATCACTACATTTCAGACCCCCCCCATCGTTAAAGGTAGAACAGTCGGGGGGGGTTTCCAGAAAGACTTGTCAACTGTAGATCTGGGTGCCCGCTCTTCAGCCATTCATCTATGCGTTGTTTTTACTCTGTGAGTGCAAAGTTATATTTTCTCTAAAACTTAGGATAAGTGCATTATCTGGATTTGTCCAAGATTTCTCTGTTTATATCACCATGGGGGTTAGACATCAAACCTTTTAAAACATCAAAGATATGGTTCAATATCGATCATCATGCCTTTTTTATTGAATTAAAGCAAACTACCCTATGCTCTAACCTAATTACCTATGACATTTAACCCAGATTAAACTGTTGGACTAATAAATTACTCTATCCTAGGGTTATTTGACCAAGATTAGGAAATTTGGTCAAATTTATTCACTAACTAACCTGATTCGCTTGGCTAATATTAAAGAGTTTAGCCAAGCTTATTCACTANTATAGATCTGGGTGCCCGCTCTTCAGCCATTCATCTATGCGTTGTTTTTACTCTGTGAGTGCAAAGTTATATTTTCTCTAAAACTTAGGATAAGTGCATTATGTGGATTTGTCCAAGATTTCTCTGTTTATATCACCATGGGGGTTAGACATCAAACCTTTTAAAACATCAAAGATATGGTTCAATATCGATCATCATGCCTTTTTTATTGAATTAAAGCAAACTACCCTATGCTCTAACCTAATTACCTATGACATTTAGCCCAGATTAAACTGTTGGACTAAGAAATTACTCTATCCTAGGGTTATTTGACCAAGATTAGGCAATTTGGTCAAATTTATTCACTAACTAACCTGATTCACTTGGATAAGATTAAAGATTTTAGCCAAGCTTATTCACTACTTCTATCAATATCAATTTAAAGGAATTGGCCATGTTTAAACTGTATGAACCAAGTCACTGTTATTGCATGGGGCTTTATCCAATTTCTTTTATGCCCTCTTTTATTCTTTTTCTTTTTCTTTCTTTTCTTTTTTCTCAAATTATTTGCAGAATGAAAAATCATTTGACAACCAAAATGATATAAGGATACAAATTTTCATTCACCAGTTGATCCTATAAATTATAGGGTTATAACAGCAACTCCACCTGGGGATGGTACTCTCCTTGTGAAGTGCCAAGAATCTTGTTTTCTGATGTTCTGAAAAACTTTCTCCATAGTTGCCTTTATTGTATGATTTGTTTTATTTTTGAAAATTTGATGACAATGTTCAGTGGCTTAGGGCCTTCTCTGTGAGCTTCAACCATCTGATCAAATTTATTCATTCAAAACTTGTAAGCAAAATGAAATGATTTGTACAATGGAAAGGTGAGACTGAAAGTCCCTACTGAGGAGGTGAATAGTGCTTCAGCATTCTGTCATTCATAGGTCCTCCTGGCAGATTGGTCCCATCGCTGTTGTTGAGCAGGAAAGCATTAGTCCCTCTAAATGCGTGAATTATGTAAGGTCCCTTCCATAAACTGTCGAATTTTCCATGCTTCCCCTTATATTCATTTTGGGAATCCCATCTCAGAACTAGGTCACCAAGCTCAAAGTCATCTTCTTTAGTTCTTTTGTCGAAGATATTTTTAATGTTCTCCTGGACAACTTGAGCTTTGTTGTATACTTCTTCTTTGGACTACTGCAAGTGGATCATCTGGTGTATCCTTCTTTGGGAGTCGTTCGGCTCGGCTTGCATCTCTTGCAGCAGTTTCATGACAGGAACCCCTAAGGAGGTAGGAAAAATCACTTCAGTGCCATAGACCAACTGATATGGGGACATACCAATTGACCTCTTGGTGGTCAGTCTGTTGGCCCACAGTGCAAAAACTAGCTTGTTATGCCATGGATTTTTTCTTTATTGCAATGTCTTCTTAATAATGTTCACCAGGGTTTTATTGTATGACTTCGCCAGCCCGTTTCCCTGAGGGTAATAGGATGTGGAATGCCCGAAACCAATATGGTACTGGTTGCAAAACTCTATGAGCTTCTTAGATCGAAAAACAACTGCATTGTCAGTTATAATCTTTCTAGGACAACCAAAATGAGACAAGATATTATTTTCTAGAAATTTAATAATGACAGAATCAGTAGCTTGCCTGCTTGGTACAACTTCGATCCATTTTGTGAAATAGTCCATAGTAGTAAGAATCCAACTATGTTGGCCCAAAGAGGGAGGATGTATTTCCCCGATAAAGTCTAATCCCCATTGTTGGAAAGGAGCTTCAACAGAGATTGGTTTTAGGGGTAAAGGAAGGAGTTTCCTTTTTCCCTCAAACACTTGACATTTATGACATGAACTCACCTTCTGATGCACATTGAAAAATAGTGTAGGCCAATAGAACCCAGCTTTGAGAATTTTATTAGTTGTGGTCTTCCAACTCAGATGACCACCACAATCTCCTGCATGAAAATCCTGCAATTCTTTGTCAGCTTCATCCTTTAATAGACAGTTTAACAAAATACCTCTAGGATCCTTCCAATATAGATTGCCTTCCAGAATGCAAAATTTCAATGCTTTCAATTTCAAAAACCTAGCTTTAGTTTTGGTCAGACCAGGGGGAGCTTGTAAGTTATGCAAAACAAATATCAGG